>JAWLRI010000182.1:631458-682003 GCA_034781795.1 Crypturellus tataupa
ATTTTCAGATCTATTTCTATATGATGACAATCTGCTGCAAAAAAAATATGCCAGCTTGGGGACTTTGAGCAAGAAAACAGCAGGAGTATTAACATCATGTTTGACCTCACCATTAAACAGGCTAAGCCTTCTCCCTCAGTAAGCTTCCTTCTTCCAACCTGCATGATGTTATATTTGTAAACTGAAACAACATCCTTACTCTCTGTCATGTAAGAAATACTTAACAGATGATGCAATATTTTCATGTGCTGCTCCTGCTGTAATTATTTAAGTTTCTGAATAGATTACATCACTTAACATCTATTAGAAAACTATATCTACGTTTATTGCCCCATAACAATGTCATCACAGATTAAAACCATGTGGATGATCAATATATGCTTGCAGACACTAATAACTACATCCATATCCATATTTCCTTCTCTAGAATTTCTTGTTCCTCTAATTGTAGCTCTATTAACAACAGACCTGGTTGTTTCAGAGCTAATGCTTCTAACCTACATCCTCATACAAATTACGATATCAGCTAATATTTGGAATTCCAGCTCTATAGTGCATGGAAACACATGTTTATATCACAGCCCATATGTTGATTTTAATAAAAGAATGGTGTGCATGACAGTCATATAAGGAAGGCAAAAGTCCATCTTACTGCTTGAGAAAGACCAGAAAATATTTTCTGAGGCATGACAAGGCCAAATTAAAGAGGCTGGGAATCAGCATAGTATTGTTTATTTCAGGATCTCCAAACCAGCCTTTGTAATTGACACAGCAAGGCAATTTCAGCTTGTTTTGAGCACTTGTTTTGCAATGATAAAGACCAGAAATACATTTACATCTATAGATTATGTGAAACCTGAGATTCTATTCTCCTCAAGTGACCCAAAAATCTTCAGCCTTACTTATGGGCCAATAATGCATATGCTAATCCTGAGGTAGGAGGGAATAATATGCTACTTCTGCAACATAATCCCTAATAAGAATCTCAGAGTGCTTTACAAACATTAACTAATTAATCCTCCCTGTGGTTCTGTGAGTAGACACTATTAGTGTAATTATAATAAGTAAACTGAGACACTGTAAGATGGAGCTCAAATTTTGCAACTGGCTGAGAGAAAGGAGAGAAACTATAATTAGTCTCTTATAAAATGACTCAAAGAGCTTGCAGAAACTCTCACAACCCTGTCATGCAGGCCATCTTCAACTCACAAGGAGAAAAAATGCTACAGGATACATAATCCATCAGTGCTTGCTTGATGGTAAAAGAAATACAAAAATTGAAACAAATGATTTGCCACTTTCATAAAACAGAAATTATTGTGTAAAATTTTGTGGACATTTTGGAGACTATCCCAAATATGGTAACCTCTTGTTTATATTGTAATAGACTCACAAAGAAGAACATCTTCCCATCTTCTACATAAAATGCTTTGGTATCCTTGTGGTTTTAGTTAAAACGACCATAATTCCTCATAATCTTAATTCACTTACTAACCAAAGCACACATACTTTTGTTTTTGTCATAACAAGGAGACAATAGTAGAGAATAGAGCTGTGCAATTTCTTTTCTTTTTTTTTTTTTTTTTCCCATTCACCAATGCAATTTTCAAGCGTAGTTTCAAGATTTTTGCTTCTTGGTGCATTTATTTTGTTTGGTTCTGCTACAGAAACATGCTGGTCTCTAGATGAAAACCAAGACATAAAACTGCAGTGAAATATGTTAGCCTATGCCAGGCCATCTAGTATCAGCATGGAAACTAACACATCGAATCTCTCCATCACTGAAACGAGATAACGCAGCCTTTGAAATGAGATCACTATGTGACAGTTTTGCTCTGCATATGATTTTCTTTCTGCATGCAGAGGAGACCAGAGATGAAATTCAAATTACTTTCTAATCAGCAAAAGTTTTAACAAATACTTTACTCTTTCCCATCCTACTGTACCTTGTCTAGCTTTTTATTACATAAAAAGGATTAATCCTATCATCATCCACAATTAGGGAACAAACAGAATAAATAGCCAAATAAAAGACTGTCAGTGTTCTATTCCTTCTCTCTCTCATTCCCTAATTTCATGATTGAATACAGCTTCAGGATTTCAGGCGAAAGTGAAGTTACGAGCTGCGTAAGGAAGAAATGTTAGGGCAAAGATCTTTTTCTTTTAACTTAAAACTATTCAGAAGGAAGGAAAGAGTTCACTGGAAGGAAAGAGTTCACTTTTATCTTAACACAGATCAGTTGGCTTGAAGGAGCAGCCCTGTGATCTCACAACAGAAAGAAACCAACATGTTTAAGCACTTAATTTTTCCTGACCCAGAGCTATTTTCCCTTATATCCCAATGTTTATTTCTCTCTGAATATGAGACTTTTTTTTCCTGCATCTGGAACACTGCCAGGATTCACCCTCCCCTTGATCCTGCTTATACTGTTTGACTCTTTATTCATAATCATTTCAACTCTTTCCTTCTTCCTACCAGAACTCTGTTCCCCGAAATGAACCATCAGCAAAAAACTCATTATCTTTTGTCCCTTCATTAAAAGAAGAAAAACAATAAACACTTATTTATTTTTCCCTCACCTTTTCGTCAACTAAGCTTCAAAATATCTGCGTATCAAGTAATAATAGCCATATTTTTTCCATGTTCACCCTTTTGTCCTTCCAGCTTTGACTGCTGTGGAATCGGCCCCTTTCAAATTCTGTCTTTGTACACAAAAAAAAAAGAATGCTCTAAAGATCCTCCACTGTATGCCTAGTTAAGTGGAAATGCCTATCTTCTTTTACTTTAAAGGACCTCCTTGACTGATGATGAACAGACAGATGAACAGCAAGCATTGGTTAAGTCTTGGGGAAACAGGACATCAATAAATAGGAGAGTACCTTTTGCAGAAATCTAATGTTCAGTTTCTTCTTGCTTGTTTCTTCTTTCTGTGTACATGACAACAGAACAAGCCAAAAAAAAAACTCTGCTAAGAGCTTTCAAAAAATGTGGATATACACACATACACCCACATGCAAATACTTCATAAGGAAGGACGCTGCTGCTCTTCCTGCACCACGTATATCTCAGATGAGTGACATGAGCACACAGCTGCTAAATTATACCTCAGAACACCGATATACCCACAAATATACTGCTTTCAAATTTGTGTCTTCTGATTCATCCCTCCACTTATTTCACATCCTCCTATTTAATTTAAGTGTCATTTTAATATTAGGAAGCATTGAATAAAGTGAGCACTGTATGAAATGAATTTAAAAAACAAGAAAGACTAATATTTTTAAGTTGATTTTAAAAAGCAATTAGTAGGAATCAAGTTGCAAATTTTGGTTCCTTGCACACCATACCACCCAGACTTTGGCATTTCTGGACTTTCAAAATTCATAGTATAGTGATTGTAGTTGCTATTTTTTATTGGTTTTGTTTTGGGAGAGAAGAAAGAAGCAAAGACGAGGACTGAAGACATATGTCAATTTCCTTTTCTTACAGAACTTTAATTTAAAATCTCTAAGAGAACTGAATTTTGCTTTAAATCACATTAGCTATCTTCCAGACTTCCTGTTCCTGTCCTCCTTTCATGAACAGAATGAATAGGAACACACAGGGAAGCATAAAGGGAATTTGTAGATAGAATGAAAATATTTGAGGAGTTGTTTTCCCACATACATTATTAAACTGTAAATATAAAATAATTACAAAAAACATTTTAATAGAATAAATACAGCCCAGTATGGTTATAAATCAGAGCCAGATCAAATGTGAAATGCATGCTTCCTGCTGCTTCCCAGTAATGGTGGTAGGTTAGTTATTCAACCCTGCAATTAACTGTACAAATCCACATCAAAATGTTTGGAGCCTGAAATAATTACCTGAACATGACTCACTGGAATTAGAACAAGAATTGTCTCTCCAGCATTTAGTACAGCTGCCAGAAAATAAAGTAGTAAATTAAGGAAACATCAGAAGGAAAGGAATTAAAAGGAAAGCTGTGGGAAGAAGGCAAAGAGTACTTAATGGAGTTATACTCTTTCTTCTTCATAATTGCTCTGTCTCCTACTCTCAGGCCTCACAAAAATACTGGTATGAAATAGGTTTTACAGACAGATCACAAAAAAAATAGTGCTCTTCAATACACCTAGCATTTAAGGTGTCTCATGGCACTTTGTATTATCCATTTTGTCAGCAATGTTTTCAGGAGAGATTAAAGAGTTTTTTTGAATTAAAAACAGAAAACAACAACAAATATGGTTTCATATCTCTTTCTTTCCATGTACATGTATATCCTATTCATTCTGTATGCAAAGGATTGCATGCAAGATGCAAAGCAGCAAAGGATTTAAATGGGGAGTATCTGGACATTAAAAACAGAATGACACAAACAAATTTGGATCATCAGCAACAGACTTCAGTCAGTGCTTTTACTCACTTGACTCCAATTACGATGCCATTCCAGAAACATTGCATACAACCTAGTTTCACTAAAGGTTATTAAGAAATTTTCCTACAGCTGGCATATTTCCAGTTTTTATTCATATTGAGTGAGCACAAAAATAGTCGTAAGAACCAATCAATCAATTTTGTTTGCTTTTCTTGTTTTGGGGGCTTTTCTTTGGGAAAGTTGAAAAACAGTATCAACACAACTGGGATGTGTTGGCAACCTAAAAACATTTTCAAAACTTATTTTTCCTTACAGGGGAAGTCTTTGAAATTGAACTTTAAAATTGTCTGGATAATTTTAAGATTTTTTTTTATTACCATTTCAACTCACTATAAAACAGCCTCTGGGAAATATTATTTAAGTTATCCCTACCACAACATTTTATGAGAGTTGTGAGGAATCTGTGTCTAGATGTCCTTGTAACCACATCATGGCAATCTTCACAAATTCCTAATCTTGGATAGACTTCCCAGAGACTTTTACTCTCATTTCTCCAGACACAAATTGAGTCTTTGATTTCCAAACTCTATTTGCCGTACTGAAATTATAAAAGACAACAGAGGAATCTCTCCTCCTTGATGTTATTTCTGTTACTACACCTTTTTTATCCCTCAGAATAAATTATCATTATATCAAGAGCATATAATATTATAGGCATTGCCTTTATCATATTTGAAAGTAAAGCTACTTCAGAGCTTTTTGTATTTTATAGACCACCATTATATCTGATTGGCTGGTTGGCAGGGGACTCCCAGCAAAAACAGATTAATATGAGCAAAATATATTTATTATTTAATTTATTATTTATTATTGCGATCATCTACAGAGTTATGATGACATGTTCATTCTCAGTTATTCTGTTTTTCTTGCTTTCTCTGTTTCTTTTCACACCCTATTTTGATTCCCTGAACTCTACCTTTTCCCTACACCTTATTTTTATTCAGTACTGGCCTGCCCATTTGCTTTTCCTTACAGCTGGTCTCTTGTTCTCTTGTATTTGGATGTACATGTTGGGTCAAGACTATCAGTACTAGCTGCATGGAATAATACTTCATCAACTCCCGTTGCCTCAAAGCCAGTTGTTCAAGGCAGTGGGACCATATGTGAGAGGTAGCTGCACTGTGAGTCATCCTGCCTTCATCTAGGATAATATCACTGAATTCTGCTCCAAATCAGTATTTGATAGCACCGTAGTGAATTCATTCTAGGCCCTTTCACACTATCATAAAGGCAATGGGGGCTGTCTGAGGGAAACACATGAAGAGAAAACAGAGAATAACTGGAGAACGGGAGAACATTGTAATTGTCACCATTTGCACTATACAGTCGTGTTGCAAAATGCAATATTTGTGAAAAGTATTTTCTCTGTTTATTACAAAAATAGCTCAGAGAAAGGTATTTCTTAAGCATTTTAATGAATAAGAAAAACGTCAAGAATTTCTTTGCTTTGTGTGTTCATAAGCACAGCTTTCCCTCCCTCCATGTCCCCCAAATCATAAGCTGTTGTCTAATTTTCTCAAAGGATGGCAGTTTAAAATAGGAAGGAGTAAAAAATAAAATAATAGAATGTATATGCATCAGGCCAACAAAAGCTTTCAGTCATTAACATTAAACACAAATACAGAAAGGTATTTTTTTTTTCTCAATGAAGAGAGGCTATTTCATAAAAAAAAAAAAAAACAAAAATAATGGACGCCATTAAAGAAAAAACGTGTGAGGAACCAGCTTTGTGTCTGCTTGGTAAAGATACAATTTCAGAATCTATGTTGCTGATAGAGACCCATGCAATAACCGAAACCATCATCATTCATTAAGAAAAACAACTCTAAAGTCAAGATTTATGGCCTCTTTTCCACTTTATCCTTACAATAGTTTTCTTAAATGATTTTTTCTTTGTGGCTTTTTAGATGATAAACTCTGTTTACTGGACATCATCTCATAAATTATTTCAGATAATTTCAATATAAACCTAGGCTCAATGCCAGTTTTATTCTGCTTTAAAAGGCCTTCTCCTTCTAGTCAAGTTCCATTTCCTTTTCTTGAAGACTCTCCCATCACCCACAAACACATGCCTTAAAGGCATCCCAGCAGCAAATATCTACAACTGAATTCAAGAGAAGTTTAATACCCCATGCATCACCCTTTTCTATCTCAAGATGAATTTTCAGTTAGATATTCTCCTCAGTATGGAATATGAGAAGTTAAATAAAATATTAAAATATTCGACATGACAATTAAATGACTTTTAAAATCATCCTTGGCCAGTTTTTGAAGAAAAGGTATCATTAAAAGCCATTTTATCACAGACACATGTGAACAATTCTTTCCAGCTGTAAGTGATGGCTCTTACCAGTGAAATGTAGCTGGCTATGGAGATATGATCTGGTATCATGGAAAAACAGGACACACAGTAGGCTTCCTTTCCCAGAAGCAGGTTACCTAGACCTATGTGGAAAATATCTCATTGACCTGAAATTCCTGCTTTCAGCAGGGTTTCCAAAAACACAGTGTTCATGTGTGTAAAAAGATTGGAGCAGTTAAATTGGTTTTGACAGTCTTCTCTTTCCAGTCTGAATTCATTATGTATTTCCAATCTGAGACTTATAGAAGGACATGGGATGTTCAAGAGATCGGTTTTGGCACAAGGTGTCCATTACTAACATATGGACAGACCAATCAGTAGTTAAGCCTATAACGTGGTGATTTCTAGAAGACATAAAGCAGGATATAGTCTCAATTCTCTTCACATTGTCTTAAAAAGTCATACAACCTTTGTATTATGTTGTTCTTAATATGTATACCATTGTGTGTGCACTGGAGAGCTTTATTCTAACTCTAGCCTTATTCTACATTAAGAATGATGAACTTCACTGGTGGTAGAAACTTTTGAAAAGATTCCAGCACTGTTCCCCAGAAATGTTTCTGCCAGTCAAAGTTGCAATGTTGTCACTCTCTGACGTGGCAGACAATGTGCTTTTCCAAGAAGCCAGAATATTTTGGCCAGTGCGGAGCTGTGAAGAAAAGAGCTTGCTTTTATTTCATCAGTCCTTCCTTCCTTCCACAGAAGCTTCTTACAGGCTGATAGTCAGCTCTGCTAGCCAAGACTGCTCTCGGCATACTCGAGTGGACTGTTGCCAGATCCTCAATGAGGAAAACAAGGTAGGATTTCTCTCCTGCTCTCATGTATCCCCATAAAATTCAAAATTGCTTGGCTTCATTCTACTGCAGTCGGACACAGGAGAACCATATAGTTAGTGGGACTGTTCATTCAGACTTAGAAGATACAGTGGCATTAAACAAATACCTTTAGCATAATTCAAAGTGTACATTAAATTTAAATATATTCAAAACAAAATCAGAGAGGCAAAAATTATTTCTGTGGGTATTGGCTATGATATTCTATGAGACACATTTCACAACTGCAAGTACAGTATATATAGGATTGTCTTGTGTATGCGTCCCAGGATTAAAATCTGGGAACATTTTCTGAATAAAGGAGTATCTGTGAGCATCCTTAGTTTGGACGATTCTGCTGTTGCTCAAGAGCTAAATCCGCAAAAGGATTTTGACAATGCGGCAGCAAGCATTATGCTAGCTCGTAATGTTTCCTGTCATCTAGCAGAATCCTGAATTAGATTTGCAAGTTCCTTGTGAAGGATATAGCAATTTATTGGTGTCTAGGAATGGGATTCACAGAAGCCAGTAAGCTGGCAGGGAGCCACCTAAGCTAACTGTCTGGATAGAAATGCAGGGAACTTCTTACAGGGAACTAGGTACTAACTGCATCAACTCATGGCCAAAGCGAACTAACACTCCCCACCCCCTCCAGGTAATGATTTTACTCTGCAAGACAGGCATAAAAGGTCAGGTACCTTCCCAAGCCTGGAAAAAGAAGAAATTGGAAGTGGCAGCATCTGTTCTCCAACCCCTGAAGCACTCTACTGAATGAGTCAAACACAACCAGCTTCCAATCCCTTCCCTGTTGATTAGTAGGGAGGATTTGAATCCCTATCACACAAATACCAGATAAACATTCAAGCATCCTTTGAATAAGCAGGGCAAGTACTGTAAAAAACTCCTTGAACTTGGGCTTACAGCCCTGCACCTGGGAATCCCCTTGAAAGGCAGATGAGTGCTAAGAGCCCTGGATATTCAGCTGAACCAGGTTTTAGGAACCTTTGATGCTACTGGCAGCCGTCTGGTGGCCAAACAGCAGAAAGTGAAAGACACTGAGGATCTCCACAGCTCTTCAGCGCAGGATTCGAGTGACACTCTTGCAGTTTGCAGCTCAAATCAGTGTCTGCATAAAGACTAAACTATTACAGCCAAAGTATAGCTTAGATGTATAAGAGGCTTATGGAAAGTTCTGACAGACAGTATTCCCAGTATTCCCAATGTTTACAAAATATAATTAAAAAAAATCATTAAATACGGTTTACTTTCTATGAAGGCACGTAAATTTACTCCATCCAGTGTCTGGCGCAGACAATCTTATATCAGTGATTTGGTTTTCTCTGTCACATCCTTCAGATTTGTTTTCATATGTATAAACAGATGTTTATACAAACAATATTTTGACAAAGAATTTACTCATATGTTTTCCAGAACTGTAAACTTCGAAGTCATCATTTATGAAAAGCATATTTAGAGAAAAGTGAACTTGTGTGAAATGCCTCAGAAAGCAGTCCTCATGCATATTTCTCAACTCCTTTAAGTCTATATACATCTTAACTCAGTCATGGAATCATTTGCTTAAAATATTGCTGATCACATTCAATTTCTTTTCTAAAAATTTAATATGATGCTTTATTGAAGCAATAACTCCAGTCTGAAGTTAAGCATGGAGCCTAGATGGGCTCTGATAAAAATAATAAGATTTAACATCTCTCCCTGAAAAAAAAAAGCAGTTTCTAATCTTTTGCATTTATTGAATTTAGTCTCATAGAACTAAAGTAAGAAAAGGACATTCAATCTTTTCAAAATAATCCTAATTTTGATCTCTATGGCCAATTATAAATTCAACTCTATTTTATACCAAATATTAAGCAAATTGAGTTAATGAAGCTCTCCACTTTGAACCCACTAAAGTTTTAAAAAATGAATAGCAATTGCCCTTCTTGACCACTTTATACCCTACCAGCTGTGGAGCAGACAGCAGGCAGCAACTGGGCAGTATTATTTTCTACTCATCACAGTGCAAAAAGCTCTGATAAATAGCAACAATAAAGGCTTCAAGCATTACAATCAATACTTAATGGAATAATGTAAATCCATTGCGTATGACTTGGGGATTGTGTTCTCTTGCAAAGAGCAAAAGATTGATGCGCAGCAGCAGAAGTGCATCTTTTTCCCCGCAGTCAGAGATATAAGGAAGACACAATAATGTGCTAAAGTTGCTTTGCTTGTATTGTGGAGTTATTACTATTTTTTTTTAGCCTGGTTTAAAAGGAGCCAGAGAGACATTGCGGCTCCCAGGGCACAGTAAAAAACAAGTTAATGGTATTCTCAGTCTTTAGACACATTTACACATCCTCCATCTGCTTGGAAAGAAGGAAAAAAAAACAGATTTCAATAACAAAAATGTACAGATCTGCCTTCAGGCAACAGAAAATGCATGTGATAAGGGAATAGCCATGAAGTGCAAAGGAGTATTTAGGTCTTAGCACTTATTGACTGGAGACTGTAAAGGAGATGTGAAGGATGTGTGAAAAATCCTAAATAAAAGAGCTAGAATAACATATAACATGGATAAGAAAATGTGCTTGAAAGGAATGCAACTGTCACTAAAGAACATGGTGAGCGGAGGAGGTAGAATGGGAGAAGTGAATGACAAGAAGGATGAGAAATGGCAACCTGCATCCAGACTTTGGTTTGGAAACACAAAGTCCCCTTCACTTCAATCATTTTGGTACTTTACATCACACAAATCCAACTTTCCTCTCTCCTCTTTGCCTCGATTGAGATTTTCCTACCTCATCTGAAGTCAGACTCAGAAGCAATTTGAAAAGATGAAGAAATGGATTTTTCAGACTCAGTGGCCAGTGGAAAGTTTGGAAACAGCAAATAGATATCCTATTACCAATATTTATTTCTCTCATTCAAGAATCACTACTAATTGGAAAACGTCTTTTCAAAATACTGAATGGTTGTGGAGTTCACAAAACTACCCAATGTGGCAGGGAAGAGAAGCACATTAACAAAGATTCAGTCCCAAACTGTATTTTTCAGATGCACACAAATTTACCAGAAATATCAGGGTTCCATACTGGGCTCAAAGCCGTTTGGAAAGTTTGGGCAAAGTTACTTTTTTCCCCTCACTCCTTCTATTCAGATGGTGGGAAAAATCACTTTCCCACTTATAGACAGAAGCAATAAGGCAAGAGAGAGATCATACATCAGGTCCATTTCCCTGCTTCTACGGGAAACATATCAGAACAATCCCTTTAATCAATTTTTGAAGCACATGTTGAAACTAGATAGGTTTTTGTTGTCACAGATAAACTTATAACTTTAAAGTCAGCACTCATCTAATTCCTAGGATAAATTTATTCATGGTCTGCTTATACTAATTTTTGTTCTTGTGCTAATGTTGACCTTTTGCTTGCTTTAGCTTGCAGGAAGTATCTTGTTTGCTATTTACCCTCAAAGTGTATTTATGGACAGTGAGCATATCCCTTTTAGTGTTAATTTTGCTAGGCTAAACAAGACAGAGTATTGCAGTCTCCTTTATATGAGGCACTCTCTTTCCTCCAACAGGCTTTCCACATCCCCATTTCTAAGTCAACTAAATGGTCTAAGTCTTGATTATGTATCAAAGAATAAATTAAATTTCATAACATAAGACCAAGAGCCCTAGAGTTTCTGAGCAGACTGTTACTATTCAGGAAGGAGATCAAGGAGTATAACTGATACTTCCCTGAAAATTTCAGCTTAGCATTGCTCAGTAGCAGACTAAATGGAAAATCAAATGTTAGGAATTATTAGAAAGGAGATAGAGGAGAAAAAAATAAAAACAACAGAATTAGGACACTGTATAAATCCAGGGTTGGTCTGCTTCCTGAATGCCATGGAGCACCAACCACAAAAGTGAACAAAAGAACTGGAAAAGGCTCAAAGGCAGCAACAACATTAAGCAAAAGCTTGAAGCTCCAAAGAAAATTAAATAGAGTTGGACTCCTCGGTCTGCAAAGGATGCAAAGAGCAATGTCTGCCCTGAGTGGCAGAAAGACAGTGGAACCACAACCACTGTAGGGCAGCAATTGCCCAGAAGGCTGGGGCAGTTATCAAGCCCTGCAATTGTGTGACAACTGCATCTCCCCTGATACCTATAGCTACATGAGGAGTAGGATGCAGGAAACAAGTCTGTAGACCCAAATTTATGCCCAGTCTGACCTTTACTGCTGACATTGAACAGAACTAGGGCTTTAGCTATAAAGCCAGACCCTCTCCTATACGATACCCAGCAATACTGGGGCTTTACAAACATGAAGTTAGTCCTGCCACAGAAACCAAGTCAATGCACTTCAGATAACTGTAAATAATAGTTAACACAGTCATAGAAAATGAATATAAAATTAGCTCATAAATATCTGAAGAGGAGTATCTCACAAACTTGAGTCAGAATAAGCTTATTAGCCCAATTTCTCCTTTCTTTCCAGAAAAAAAAAAAAAAAAAAAAAGTGAAATAAAGATCATTTTCAAGTGTTAGCCCTGCCATGTTTTTCAGCAGTAGTACTGACACATGGCCTCCTCCAGTTGCTGTCCTAATTTAACAGAGTCATCTCATGGGACATCCTTTTTGGGACTCTGAGGACAGAGCGTAAGAAAGAGATGAGGGATGAAATTCTGCCATATGCTATAACATATGTACAATAATATTCAGTCCTTACACTGCAATGAATTTGTGTCAACATAAAGCCCTCCAATTTAAACATACCATAATAAATCACAAACTGCTCTACCCACAGAATAGCCACACTGAAATAAAATAAAAATAAGGGAGCTGTCTGACACTGTTCTGAATAAAACAATCTACAATATCTGAGGGTTTTTTATTTTAAACTCTGACTATTTGCTGCTGTAAAATACTACTGATGTTATAGAATCTCATGGAATAAAGTCTAGCAGTAGTATACACTGTACTTTTTTCATTATTTAGACTGGACAAAGCACCTAAATGGTTAATATTTATTA
This sequence comes from Crypturellus tataupa, assembly GCA_034781795.1. NCBI lineage: Eukaryota > Metazoa > Chordata > Aves > Tinamiformes > Tinamidae > Crypturellus > Crypturellus tataupa. The sequence continues at coordinate 644,091 of JAWLRI010000182.1, forward strand.
CTTATACCAAAAGATCCATTCTAGCATTTATGTTATAGATTGCAGGCAAATTTTGCCCTTATCCAAAAGAATGTACAGTCTTTAACTACACGGACTGTACATGCATTTAAAAGAAAGTTTAAGAGGCTCAACTCACTTCACTAAAACTACAGATGTTAACTTTATAAAAAGATATTTGCAGCACTGAACCTTAAGATCTCAATCCTGTAAGGATCTTCTGGGTGTGTGCTTTCCATAAAGTGGGAACATAATTCAACCTATCTGGGAATCAAAAGAAATGACTTCTTACGTGTACTGTATGGAAACTGTCCAACAACTGCGTGTTGTTCCTCACAGGCCAGTCATTCTTAGCAATTTTTGAGAACACTGAAAAGCCAACTTGCTTACCTACAACAAAGCAAAGCAAAATAAATCCTCCCTCCCACAAAAAAAAAAGCAGCCCAACATGTCCAGCTCTTAAAAATCACTCTCAGTTTGATACGTTCAGCCATCAGGGTAAAGGGAAGGCAAACAGAGCAGCCAAGAAGTCACTAACACATAGTTTTATTTACACAGTCATGACAATTCATGCCATATGAAGTCATCCTGATCCCATAGCAGGCCAGCCACTCAGTAGAGATTGTATCTCAGTAGTGTTGCTCAAAGAGAATTTAAAACAATGGAGCTTCCAAGGTTAGGGAACTGGGTTGAGGCATTTGAGGCATTTGTACAGTCACAACATTTAATCTAATAGGAAAGTGTGGGATGCAATGGAAGTGAAAAAATGGAGAAAGAAGCTGATTACTTATTCATGCTCCTGTTGCTGGTTATTTTTTCTGCAATGTCCCTTCATTTCATTCCTCAAATAAAGTCATCAGTCATACCTATATAAACGTGATTTCACTGTCGTAAACAATGTTACCTCAGGTGTCAAGCTGGATAAATGAGAGCAAAAACTGTCCCGCCTTCTCACTGAACCTGCAGCAGTTCACGATTATTTACCCAGATATAACACATGCCTTCTTCCCCCTGGATTTGTACTATTCTGTGCTATATCCGGCAATACAATACATTTTTTCCTCTGAATTTCTCCATAGTTGAGATAGTGCTGACGGTTCTATTTCTTTGTCACTAAAAACAAGCAACAACGATCATTTTGGATGTAATTCACAAAGAGAGACACATTTCAAAGCTGGTTGTACATAAAGCTAACTAAAGAGTGGGTCACCTGCTGAAAAACAGTGACCAAAGCAGGGCTCCAGTATCTTACCTACTAAAACCAGAGTGGCCCTAGGCTTGCTCCCTGTCTCATTTTCCCTAATTGTAAACAATGTTTTCTTTGATAATATTTACAAAAATCGTGGTTCGGAGAGGATTAATTCATCTATTGCAATGTTAGGAAGGTGCTAAGTACTTTTACTAAGGGTTTAAGATACAATAACATAACAGTCTTCCATCAAGGTCCTTTCCTCGACATAAATGTAATATAGCGTGAACTGACTGCCCATATGTTAGAGCATATGGCAGAATTCCAGTATCTCTTCATATACCTTTTTCTTCATTCTCAGTAACCAAATGACTCTTCCACAGTTAAATTAGGCCACAGACAGAGTGGATTTATTTATTTATTTATTTTATTTTCTAGAGCTAATTAACAAGAGGTAGCAACTGAAAAACCAAGATGGACTACAATTCCTTTTCCAATCCCATGGGAAAATATATGAAGAATTATAAAATACAGTCCTGCTATATATGACTTATACAATTTGCTCTGCAGTCCGTCCTTCCCTCTCTTCCTTCCTTCCTTCCCTCCTTCCCTCCTTCCTTCCTTCTTTCCTCTTTCTCTTTTTCTCTTTTTCTCTTTCTCTCTTTTTTCTTTCTCCCTCTCTTTGTCTTTCTTTCCTTCTTTCTCTCTTTCTCCCTCTCATTCTCTCTTTCTCTCTCTCGTTCTCTCTTTCTTACTCTCTCTCTTTCTCTCTCTCTTTCTTCCTTTCTTCCTTTTTCTAAAATCAGTTAAGGAACTTTATGAACAGTATACTCAGTTTCAAAATCACAGTCATTGATGTCCATTAGATTTTGGCAATTGAATTTCTATTCTTAGGAGCTTAAATGCTATCAATTTTTTCAGTTCAATTCCATCTCATTCTGAAGAAGAATCAGAAAAAAATCTTTCTTGGTAGCTTGTGCTCCTGTGTACCTCTGTACCATAAAAATCACAGAAGTATACTAAAAAAAAAGTATTAGTATGTCATAAAGTAATATTGGAAACTGGAAAAACTATGAGAGCAAATAAGCGCTAAATCTTTCCACAAAGGTTCTCACAATTACATCTAATATTTTCATACTATCACAAGTCAGGGACAATAAAATCTGGATTATATTTTTATACAAAATTAGAATGGCACTGACACAGGTCAGATGTAGAACTAATTCAACTAATTCAAACAGCTCCAAACATTGATTTACGTGCAGTGTATGGTCTTAAATACCCCAAAATACAATCCTATAGAGATTACAGATACAGCTGTCTGCTCTCCTGAAAAGAAGTCTACCCTAGAATTGATAACATATCTTCTAAAGCAAATAACAGAAACTTGGTTCAATCAAAGCTGTAGTACCAAATCCTCCACTATGATCAAAACTTGTGAGGGGAGAAAAAAGAATTCTACTCCACTGCTAATTTTTTTGAACTGTTCATGTCAGCTCTTGATGCCAAAGTTAGCATAATAAAAGAAAGAACTCCTAAAACATTTGCCTGAAGATCTCCAGTTAAAATTCAAACAAAAATCAGGAAAGGCATTCTTTTTTTAATTAAATCATTACTTTAGTCATACACCAGTGAATATAGTGACACAACTTCAGTTAATCTGGACAGAGCAAAAGTGTTCAGAACAATTCTATAAAGACGAAAAATTTAGTAGGCTGCTCCATACTATACATTTCAAAAGATTATTGAATTAACTCAAAGATGCTCAAGTATAATTAAAAGATTCATAGACTTTCAAGCCAAGTGAGACCTTTTTGACAATATACTTATGTGAAGTAATGCCTTCATCAAGCTAAATATGTTCTGATTGAATTTTGGTATGTATGTCTTTCAGGAAGATATCTCATCTTAATTTGAAATAAGAAAGAACTCACTACAAGTACACTGCTTTGTTATTCCAGGGATCATTACACTTACTGAATATTCACATTTTAGTTCAGTGTGTTTCTATTGAGTTTTTACTTCTAAATATTAATCATGATGGTCATTGTCATTGATAAAAAGAAGGAGTTATATTGCCATATGTCTTTCACCATGTAAATAATTACATATGATCAGATTACACATGATTACATATGATCAAATTACTCTGTCATTTTGTTAAACTAAAAGTATACTTTATTTTACTGCAAAGCTTTTTTATATTCTGTAGATCTCTCTTGCAATTTTGTGATGATTCAACTCCAATTTTCCCATATCCTTTCTGAATATGACACAACAGATTAGGAAAAATAGTCATGCTCCAATTTCTTTAGCCTATGAAAACCACAAAACCAGACACTACAATGTATCACACTAGCAGTATATTCTTGTAAAAAAAATGGCTTATAAAACCCAGGCATGTGTCTCCACATTTTGCTGTAAATTTTCTTTACTATATTATATGCATGTAGCAGAAGTATAACCGATGTGCTGCCAATGGAAGAGGTTCATAAGTAAGTGCTTGATATCAAGTTCCACCAAGAGCGCAACATTCAAATTTTATTTCATATTAGTTTAGGATGAAATATTAGAAGTATTTATTTTATAAAAAGAGCAGTGTTATAATTAATTAATATCTTCAAATGACATCATAGGAAAGGGGCTTTGGGAGCCTTACAGAGTTGTAAGGTTCATATATCTATTTAGAAAGTCAACAAGTTCAGGCTACAGACAGTAGGCAAAAATATAAGTTACTTTATAGCTTGCACTCCTCTAATGTAAAAAACACTAAGATCTTCTTAACCTGTCAGTGAAAACAGTTTTCCCACTGCTGAAGACAATATAATCAGAGTCCATCTCCAGGTGTGAAAAAAAATTTTAGAAATTAAATATTTAGTGAATTTGAAGACCTAGACAATGCAAACCTAAACAATATACTGATATTTTCAAAAGCAGCATAAACATAGCCTATATTTTCAGGATCTAGACTCAGAGAACACAGAATAGGAAACAAAACACACTTGTCATAGATTTATACATAGCTAGATATTCCTATGATTTACTCATCTGCTGATATATCTGATTTGGATTAAACACAAATAGGCTTTGCCCCTTATTTCAGTCATATTAAAGACAAGTTAAATTTGAAGTGTTGTTAACTCTTATTTTCGGTTGGCATTACAATTTTGCAGAAGACCTAGAACCGAAATATTACAAGAATGGATATTTTCATGCTATTTCCATGTAAGAATCAAAAATTCTCTCTTCAACCCTCTTCAATCTGCACAGCTAGGTTGCAAATCTTGACAACTTTACTCATAATTTTCATGGCGTAACAGCCAGAGAAAAAGCGGGATAAAATGACAGATACTAAGATATGATTCAACAGTGCGTTTCTGCACTGATGTCTTCAAGCTCACTCTGTGACCAAAGACCCCAAAGACCAAAGCTTCCCTTGTTGGCAATAAACGGTACCTCAGTCTGTATGTTTCCCATACAGAGTTAACAGACTCTCCCGGCATGCAGGTGATGCTTTACAGCTTGAGTGAGTGCTTTTTTGCCGCACAGGTGACATGGGCTTATGGAGCAAGAGCATTCTCCTAACTTGCACCTTTTTGTGCAAGCAGCTTGTGTTTTGCATATACAGAGAAAACCGTCCAAGACGGAATTAGCAGCTGTGCATCCCAACGTGCCAAGACGACCTTTCCTTTTAGACAAAACAACACCAACTACAGAACCAAGGCATTAAGTGGAACATAAATATTCCTTGGAAGATAGCCATTTTCCATTGGTTCCATCACATCTCCATTCCTGTCAGTGAATAACAAAGGTTGCATCCATGGAAGCTGCAAAGACTGTAAAACAACTTAAAAACTCTCATGGCTTCAGGAAAAATACATTTCAGTAAGAGTAGAATGGGCAAAAAAGTAATAATAAAAATATAGCTATTTTCCATTCATATAATACAATGAACATATAACAGTGTTTACATGACATGACTACTCACAATAACAGAAGATTAATGTTTCACTGTCTGAATTTTACCTTGACTTAATTGGGAAGAAGGGAGGGAGGGTGAAGTAGAAATACAAGCCCTATTAAAAGGTCTCCTCTCTTAAGTCTTAAAAGCTCCGGTTTTCCTGTCTGAGCTACATGCAGACTAGTAGCTAGATACATGTGCTGCCTTGGGGTCCATTTCACACAGCTCTCTCAAATGTGTTAAGAAGTTTCCTTCTTTTCCACATTGATGAGGAGAAAGACTGTAGTTGATTATGCATGTGTGCTTTTAAGAAAAAAAGAAAAAAATCAAAAAATCATTGTGTAGCACAATATTTATGTTATACAAACACTTTCTTCATTTAAGACAGAGATGACAGGCAAAAACTATGTCTTAAACTCACCATAGGGAGTCTCGCTATATATCTTTCAGTTGTGATGGAAGCAGCAGGAAATATCCTTTCTGAGTCAGTGTTTGACAGCGTAGTGTCTGTCAGTAGTTCAAGGGCACTAAATGCCTGTTTCAAAAATGTGTAATAACTTAAATGTTCTATTTACCAATGAGTTGAATTTTGCTTCTGAGAAACATAATATTTACCAAAAAATAAAATAAAATTAAATTAAATTAAAATAAAATAAAATAAAATAAAATAAAATAAAATAAAGTAAAATAAAACAAAACAAAATAAAGTAAAATAAAACAAAACAAAATAAAGTAAATAAAATAAAATAAAATAAAATAAAATAAAATAAAATAAAATAAAATAAAGAAAAATAAATTCAGCTAATTCAGCTATTTCAGCAACAGTAGCATAACAGTAACTTATTCTTTTTGTACACCAGCATCGGAACACCAGCAGCCAAAACCTGAAGATTAAGAGGAGCACTCAGCTCAGACATGAGATAATACGGAAGATTCTGTCAGCAGCACTGCCAAGTCAAGGACCAAGTGCAACTTTTCACTGCGCTTCCTTTATGTATTAACAAATGGAAATCTCTGGTTTACTCCGCAACAAAATACTAAGTGTTGAGGCCAGGTCTGACTGTGGCTTGAGTTCTGGACCATGAAACGGATGTGCAAAATGCCGAGAAGTATTTAAGCACAGGTTCACGAGTAGCTCAGGTTTCACCACTCACACATCTCAGTTTCAAGCTTCTGGACTGTTTGTCACCCACAAAATATTTTATGCCTGATCCATGGAAAATGTGCTCTGGAAATTACTATTAACAAGAATGATTTTGGTGCTGCAGTAACACTAAGAGCTTGCTTCTGCTCTCACTTCATCCCTATGGTGCAAAATATGATCTTTTGTCTGTGCTTTTTTAATAGCTTTTCTATGGTATTCTATGCTGCAAAATTTTTTTATTGTTTTATCTGCTATATATTTCTTTCTGTATTGCTGTATCTGCCCAAGAGAAGTCAGTGATAGGTACACAGGCCACAGTATTTCCCTGACTATAAACACACACCACTTTCTGCAGTTTAATAGCTTAAATATTTTTCCCTACCTGTGTTCTCATCTACCACCATGCACCTCCTTATTGGTTAAAATGTCAGGACCGGAAAACTCATTAGTTATTCCTAAAATGGTTTGCAAAATACAAACTGCAATTTATGACATGCAGCATGTTAGCAGAATGCTTGTTTTTATTTTCTGCTTTCATCCCTGCAAATTTTGGACGGTCACTTCCTCTGTACTCACAGTGAATCTCCCTCTCTTTCATTCACACTGCCAGCATCTGTTTTGACCATTCATCATTTTATACTTCCCGTGAGCTTTGCTGATTTGGCATTAGGCAAAACTGACAAAAAGAATATCAACTTTTAAGAGAAAAGTTAAATTGGTTATGCATACATATATTTAATTCAAGAAAAAAAGACTATGGCCCTTCCACAATGAATAAGCTTTTAATTTTCCAGTTACAAACTAGCAAGCAGCTTCTATGACTAGAGGCTAGCTTATGCCTTTGATGTTGGCTAGCAAGGATCCTTGGAACATAAATATATGCAATAAGCCAATAATTCTGCCTGCCTTTCTGCTGCTCTTGAGGGTATCTCAGTTCTGGCAAACAGTCGGGTAATGGGAATTAGAAGGAGGGGGGAAAAACAGCAATAAAAATATAAATCACAAAAGGAAGGAAATCCATTTGGTCCTTGGCAGCAAAGACACCGCTCAGCTAATCCATGCTGAGTGCAATCCAATACTCCTTTATATAATCCTGTGCTTGTGGAAGAAAATTAAAGTTTAATGCAATAACGGCTGACACAAATCACTTTTGTTGCCCAGAAGCAGATTAAAGAATAGTTAAAATCATACAAATCTAATTTCTTTGTTGTTGTTGTTGTTTTATTTTATTCAGGAACATCTTTATTTTTTAATCCACAGCATCAGTTTTTGATTATTATACGTACATTCTCAAAGTAAGGGAGATTTTCTTGATGGAGGGGAGGGCATAGATAATAGTGACAGCCAAGAAATGATTAGCTCTAAAATGACACATGTTAAAGCTCTTTCAAAAATCCATAATTTTTTCATAAGTTCATATGGGTCCTTGCCTCTAATCAATCTGTGTCAAGGGGACTTTAAAATAAGCAGAAAGGCAATAGAAGGCAATCAGTCATGATTGGAGCTATGCAGGTCATTCCCATTAGCTATCATTCTTGTGTACATATTCATTTGTTTTTCTGCGATACATCTGAGATCTGCCAACAGTGGGGCAGACGGAGAATTTCCGTGAGACACACTGCAACACAAGGGAGAACGCAAGCAGGATCTTCTCTAGCAATCGACTACAACACCTACGTCAGCAAAGTGGACTCGAGAAAAAAAAAAGGTAGATGAGCGCTGGCCAAGGCATACAAAACATATAACATTCTATACAGTAAGTAGTACAGTAAGTTCCTTCATTACAGAACATTAACAGCTTATCTGAAGTTTTGATCAGACTCTTATCTGGTTTGGCAACAACTGAAGGGAACGAAATCAGGAAAAGCTGCATGCAAGGGACATTCTAGAAAGGCACTGTGGGATAAAAGAAAACAAAGTTAGGTTTTGCTGTGTCTCAGTGATACTCCACTGTAACCCTAAATCCTTGATTAAAGCTATTACATATCAGTTTGCTATCTATTTTTTTACAGTAAGAGATTAGTCCATGTACAGATGTACAATACGGCCAAAGGAAGTGGCCACTCTCACTGCTTTATGAACATTTTATTTTTTTCACCCAAATTTTAAAAGGGCATCTCTTACGCTTGGGCACCTAAATTCCCTGATTCTCATTCCTGGCAGGTAAGAACAAGAAAGAGCATGTGTGGCAAGATACACACATGTATATAGCCATGAGGAAAAGCTCCAAAAAGTCAAGTTACAGCTAGCTACGGTGTCTTGAAAAGGACTGTGGAGAATTTCTAATAAGTAAGTGAGCTGCAAGGCTTTTGTCTTCCTGCTTTACTCTCTTCTCCGTCCTGCTGAAGAGCACCACAAAACACAGCAGCTTTTATTACTGCTCTGTATTGCAGTTTGCTCCGATTACCCGGGCTCCGTGAGCAGCAGCCGCGCTCAGCTGCGGGTCCCCAGAGTGCCATTGCTGTGTCTGTTGGATCCGACTTCACCAGACCACTTGCACTGGCTTTCCACGCATGCTGGAAAATGTATTAAAGGCCCTGGAGAAGGAAGCAAGGGGAAGCTGTGTTGTTTTCCTAATCCCTTTGCAGCCTGCCAGGCTCAAACTGCAAATGTCAACGCCACGAAGGCAGCAGTCGAGTCCAACAGGTGGGGTAATAAACCACGACATTTCAAGCAGGTTTAATGGCGTTGAGGGTTCTGGGAGACCTCTTGGTACAAACCCAGCTTTACTCCACAGGGCCACAGACCCAGCTGTACTCTGGTTATGAAACATGGTGTAAAGTTCCCACCTCCAACACACTCCGTGACCTTTCAGGTGATGAAACCTCCGACCTATATCGCTCCCATCTTTGCTGGTTCAGCTACTGGGTGGAGACAACCTGCTAGACGCTGTGTCTGGTCTAACGGTGATTTACTGCGTAATAGAATTAAAGCATTAGCATGGTATTCCTGTCCTCCCAACCCTAAAGGGCTTTGGTGGTTGCGCGAGAGGCTCTCTGGAGGAAATTGCAACATGCAGGGATTTGTTGTGAACCTATTGCCGCCTAGTGCCAAGACAGTTCATAAATTTCAGTGAAACATGACATCTAGGCTCCCATTTTTTTTCCTTTCAGTTCTTCCTTATGACAATTTTAGCAGCAGCTTTCCTGAATAAAGAGCCAGCCCGATGCTCCAAGAACAAGGCACATCCCTTATCCTACTTATGATTTTTGCTGATGTTCTCCTTTAGAGTAAATATTATAGCCATGAAAACAGAACTAATTAAAAGACAAAGTAAATTCTTAAAGCTCCAAATTACCATCTCATTTACATCACAATTACTCTATTGATGTCAACTCATCTATTTTGCATCCATACCAAATTAAAAAAAAAGACTAAAATGTGCCTGAGTTTTTCAAAGGAATAATAATGATAATAAATCTTTATCCCATAAAATAGGAAGTTTATAAAAGCTTATTCTGTTAAATAATCAAGTACTGAGGGTTAGCTCCTTTGAAAAGAATCTTCTTTTATTCTAAGATACGATCACTAATATTGTGTTATTATAGGAAGAATATCAAAATGGCATTACTATTTACACATGAGCCAGCAAAAGACAAAGTTGCTACGCCTCTGTATTTCAAAACACATGTTCTTTTCTGAATACAGCAAATATCACATTGGTGAATTTAGAAGTACGGGGGTGTGAAGAACACGTTTAAACCACAGGTACATAAAAAGGAATCAAATTTACATGCAAGTCTTTTAGATATTTTCTTTTAGCAAATACATTTCTGGTAACTTATACTGGAGGAAAGACTATTCTCTTAATTAGGCAGTTATGCATAGCATAACATTATGCTAAAGATCCTTAAGTTCATTTCTTTTCACTACTACAGACTTGTGGGTTTTTTGTTTATTTCATTTTTTCTGGCATTTCACTTGGAGTGTCTCCTTTAATATGTGCTTTATTTTGAAATAAAACTTTAGATATGCACTTGCTATTGAAATTTGAAGACAGTTTGTAATTATGAAATTAGTTAAATTACTTTTAGCTTATTGCATTTTGCAACCCTCCTACCATATGAAAGCATCTGTTTAAGTAAATCAGGTGTTCTCACCTGGCAAAATAACTGCCTTTTTTTCCTTTGTCCCAGTTACTTCTGCTTTTAAATCTTCCATCCTTCCAAGATATTAAAGTATTTGTTCCTTTGGAACAAATCAAGCATTTTCCTGCCAAAAAACATATTAAATTAAAAATAAACCCCATGTTCAGGCAAGTTTAACCATAATTTCCACTGATGTCAATGGCAAAGTTTTTACTGAAATCATAAAAAAATGTCAAGAAATATCCATGGAGTGAAAATGTGTTCAGTCTTGCCAATCTTTCCTTTTAGTGAGAAAAATTTCTGAAAAATAAGAATCAGTGGAAAGATAACAGAAAAGTCTTTCTCTGTTTCTTTAAAAAAATAAAGAAAGTACAGTTCAGGCACTTACTTACTTTGTAGTAGACTATGTAAGAACCCTCATTTGCTTCCAGTTGATCAGTTTTAAAACAGGCATGTGTGCCATGTTTGCTCACCAAGTGGCAATGACCTTACGAAGCATTGGCTCTGTGTTTGGTGAACTAAAACCCTGGAAGATACATGTCACATCTGTGTTATAGTAGATGCCTTCTGCAGTTTCCAGGCAGTCCGAGCCATGGGTACAAGCGAAGTAGAAGTTTTCAATTGTGAAATCCAAAAGTTATTGGATATTCCAAACATAATGCTCCTACATGTTTCCTACACTCTTCCCCATGGTCCATATACAGATCCTACCAAATCCCTGTCTTCCTGACAGTAAATCTGTGGTGGTATCGGACATTGTCATTTAAGGTATTGGCAGAACAAGCTGAAAGTGCAGCAACTACATAAAAATAATGCATGTTTTGTAAAGCTAGACAATAGCTGCTACCGTAACAGCATTAATTGATACTCATTCATTTGCAAAATAAGACAGCACAGGCTGGTAGAAGATTGCCAGAATACCAGTTCTCAGACCTTATAATTTCTACCTGCAAGTTGCCGAGGGCACTGGCAAGTGCTGGGGCTCGTCTGCCTACCCACGTGAGGAGCCCAGAGCACAGCTCAGGGAACCTTCCACCCCACCGAGTGTCTTGAGGGAGCTGGCTGGAACCCAGGGTAACAAAGACTTAAGGCCAGGGACAGCTTAAAGTGCCACTCACGTTCTCCCAGGGTATTATCGTGCTTGAAAATAAAAGCCCAGGCTGGCCCCTCCGATCTCCGACACACAACGGGGCACAGCTTGACACTGCAGGCTGCGGGAGCACGGCAGCCCCCGCTGTGCCGGCCTACTCGAGCGTGCGCTGAAACTGGCCATTCCCACCGGCGGTTTTGCCGACTAATCGCATGCCAAGAAACTACACTAACTAACCAGCAGGTGGAATATTAGCCAGGAAGGAATATGGGAGAGAGTGGGGAGAGAGAACATTGTTTTATGCGTCTGTTGCACCAGGTGATTGGTGCACCAGTTGCACTGGATCCCTATTTACAGCACAACATCCCTTATACAGTCATCAAATTCTGGTCTGTTATTTCTTAGGAATCTGTGTTGTTTTTAATAGTTCTAATTCTGCCGTGTAGAATGAATTTGGTAAATGAATGGTATAAATCTATTTCAGCAGCTATTGCAGGTTTTCTTTTTATTTTAATTAAGATATCATACAGTACGTTTCTGTTTAGTGGCATTAGTGGCCTAGCTATGTTGTTACAGTCAGGCAGTAACACTATATTTCAACAGCATCGTAGCAAAAAAGGAAAAAAAAATACTGCAGTTTTTTCCTTGTAATGATAAGAGACATCACTAGTAGTAACATAATGAATGAACTGTATCACTTTCACTGAAGCTATAAAAGAGGCATTTTATAGGGAAAAAATAGTTGTTTGCTGCTGCTTTTTCTTCAAATCCTGTTTTTTCGCAAATTCCACTGGAATTTTTAGTAAGAAACAGTCTCTCAAAACTGCAGCATTATTAGGAACAGTCTTTATCTGGCTACACAACTACAGTGACATCAGCGAAGTATTGCAAGATGGATGCAACTCATATGAGCAATGTGGCATGCTATGTTGGTATGCTTTATTCTAGCTGCAGACTCTCTTCTTCAATAATAACTGCCAGTATAACTGTGCCTTTTAGGTTCTTATTGGTAAAACTACTCTACTCTGATCATAAATTACACTTCCTCGTACCCCTGGATCAACAGAGCTATATTGACAGAGTTTATGCTATCGACCTTGTCTTTAGTTTCTTGGCCGGGCTGGTTGCTCTTTTTCTCACGACATACCCATCAAGGTAAGGTCAATTAAGCAGTTTCCAACAGAACACCAAAAATAAACCAAGGGAAAAATCATCAAAAGATGTCATTCAATCTAGGAGAAAAATGTGACTAGTATAATTCTAGAGGGATAACTGCACAAAAATTCCACTTTTGAATACACAGCAGATGAACTACAGCATTTATTTTTTGCAGGATGAAGCATGTCGACAAATCAAATATTTAATGAAGGCTTAAGATCCTCTCCTAAAGTGTGGTTGGTACAGGAACTGTACCTTCTTTCATCTTCTCCCATTTTTTAAAATTACATTTGAGTATATACCTTACAAAACAGCAAAAAACAAACAAACAAACAAAAAACACTGAGCCCTAAAGACCATTCTCATTTATGAAATGGTAGAATTAGATACTAACACAAAGTGCTAATAGCTCTATGCATATTCCTGTGCTGCAAAAAAAAAAGGAAACCAAAAAACTTTTAAAACATGTCTACAGTGCTTTAACATGTATTTAGAGAGAAACACCAGCTAATTAACAGACAAATTTAAGATATTAATCAAAAAAGGGAGAGAGAATGAAAAAGACTCTGCAATTGAAAATTAGATGCTGTAGAGACTGTCAGATATAGATGTGCAATGACACATTTTAAATGAAGTGCTTGATCTCAGCCCCCAGCTTGGGCCCGAAGTTGTTGAAATAATAAACATTCTTGCCCATTGGTTCCTTTGTGCGCAATACACATTACTCTGAATGGCTCCTTTAAAGTGTGATTGATAGGTCAGGACATGTCTCCCTTGCTATTACATAAATGGGCCACAAGGCCAATGAAATTTCAAACAAGCTCTTATTGAAACCCCGCTTAGAAGGGCAATTCAGCTTTAGTACAGTTAAACTATCGAACCTCTGTGTACAGAAGGAAGGACAAGACAGCAGAAATTGCAGGTCCACATACTTTAAGCAAAATCCATCACTTGCCCATTTCTTAAATGGGATTTGACCAATAAATAATTAATCACAGGAGGGTAATCTTGTTAACAGCACAGTATGTGGGAAGGAAGAAAGCTATAGCTTAGTGCTCAGATTACTTAAAAATGTGTTATTATCCAGCATCCTGTGTACTGCTTTGCCTCTGAACGGCAGAACTTGCGGTAGTGGCTTTTCTACTCCATTGACGCAAATACAAGCACAGTCTTTGGGTTAAACACGGTACTCAGATTACATCTGTGGAAAGACACAGTCTTCACAGTCTTGCTAATGGCACAATTTCACCCAGAAACACTGCATACTTTTCATGATAAGGCAAAACACCAATACAATTACTGTCAGAGTACTGTCACAATAATTTTGTAAAGTGCTGGTGAAACTCTGCAGTAACCAAATGAACATATTAGGACAAAAAGAGAAAATGATAATAGACTGATGATTCATTACAGCAAGCCGTGCGACATTTCTAAGAAGGCATCAGCTGTGGCATGCCATTGTTAAATTTCAAATTGTGGAAGTAATCAAAACAATAATAATAACCCCTGTTCATTTTAATCTATAAAGTTTTCCACAAAAATACACTATTCCAGTGAACTGCATAAATACCATTAATCACTAATTTATAAACAGGGATATGTAAATGGAAAAATTAAGAAACCTCATGAAGCCCATAGAAATATGCTGTCAGAGCTAATGTAAGACTGAAACCACTTGGCACAGGTTTAACTCTGTGGTGGCTGCTGCAGTCAGTGGAAAACTCCTATTAAAAAAAAAAAAAAAAAAAAAAGCCACCCCAGAGATCATAGCTCGTAAGCCCTAAGCTCAACCTTCCATAAAGCACTTAAAACATTCTTGTTGGCATCGTCATTAAACAAATATCCAAACTCAGTAAAGAGGGAATGCAGAATGAAATCAAAGGCCAGGTAACACGAGGGGACTGCAGAGCTCTGGAGTTGCACAGGTCTTCGAGCTGACAGCGCATAAGGGCACCACAGGGTATTAAAGGATGCTTGTTCACTTATCTTGTTCCTCATCTTGCCAGCACAGGAGGAGGAGCAGCTATGAATAACCATATTCAGAAAGGTATTCAGGGTCTCTTTCTAAATGACAGCATTGATGCCACTTTTACACTTCTAATTCAGAGTTCAATAAACAGCTATGAAAAAATATATTTCAAGTAATCTGCAATGCACAATCATATAAAATACGTAATATAAAAGTGAGAAGGCAAAAACAGCTGGTTATGAGTAAATACATTTCAGACCCCAAGAGCTCCCGCTTCCCTCGTTAGCCTTGTTGAAAATGCTGGAAGTCATAAAATGGGGAAGGAGGGATTTTGTTTTTGCAGGTTGGAAAACTGCTGCCATGTTAGTCCTGCAAGGGAAACGAATTCTGATTGTGGCAGAGCCTTAATCTGCCGCCTGTTGTGAAATGGCGCGGGAAGCACGCGCTCAGATTTGGAGCCTGTGAGTGCTGGCACATGCTGCACCAACAAGCCTGTGCACCTCTGGACCAAACCCTATGCTTCTCATCCAGGAATAAAAGGAAAGGCAGCAGTGCCCAGCCTCAGAGTGCAGAAGGGAACAGCTTATTCCCCTCTACAGCTATCATCTGAAAGGAGGTTATAGTGATGGGGGGCTTGAGCTCCAGAATAACTACCAATAGGACAAGTGGAAATGGCCTCAAGTTGCAGCAGCGGAGGTTCAGGTTAGACATTAGGAAGAATTTCACATGAAAAGAGTGGTGAAGCCTTGGAAGAGGTTGCCCAGGGAAGTAGTGGAGTCACCATCCCTGGCAGTGCTCAAGAAAGGTGCAGAAGGGACATGGTTTAGAAGGCATGGTGTTGAAGGGCTTACGGTTGGACTCGACCTTGAAGGTGTTTTCCAGCCATAATGATTCTATGATTCCATGGTTCTATGTGGCACTTTCAGCCTTACCTTCACTTCCCTGTGAAAAGCCAAAGCAAACGGGTTTATTTCACTTTCTGCATGCCACAGGGAGACGTGAGGCAGACAGAGGAGGGCAAGGAGGGATCAGGAAATGGAAGAGGCCATCTGAGTTTTCAGGGGAAGATACCCTGGCTCTCCCAGACTGTGAGTCCAGGCAAAAAATCCGCATGGCCATGGAAAGGCCAGTAGCTCCTGGGAGAGTTTAGGAGACTCGAGGGGACAGGAGCTTGCTTGTAATATCCACCTTACCTGCTGCAACAGGGAAAAGTGGAGTCCCATGGGTCCAACTGGGAAAGCACAGCAGTGCACAGGTTGCAGTGCGATCCTCTCCCGGCACAGCCAAAGCTACCTGCACCCAGTGCAATCAAACGCTGTAAGGAGAAGCAACGTAAAAGCCATCTTAGCAATCTGCCACTGTCACCCTATCGATCGTCAGTATTAAAATCAAATTGAGATCTTTGTTTCAAATTAGTTTTAAAGGAAGAGGAGGTTATTGTGGGTTTTCTGGACGTAAAATAGCTAATCAAGCAGAAAATGTGTTTAGTAGTTTATAAAATGGTAAGTTACACTGTAAGACATATAAGAGTGGTGATTTATTAAGTAATATTATTCTCCTGATTGTACTGCTATATTATTCTTACATTGTCAGGCAATCTGCAGAAATTTGTTCTGCTTCAGGCAATCCTTACCCTTGCTATACCACTGTTGTTATGTACATTTTTCTCATTATGATAAGTACTTTGATCTCCCAGCAAATGTTCAGCATCTTATAAACTGTAACATAAAACCCACATAGAGCAACACGACGACCAAAAAGATCATAACAATCACAACGGCGCTTCTCTGATAACCCTAAAACACACAATGGAAAAATAAGCGGGGAGGGCAGAAGAGCTGCTTTGATTGTCAGGAGGCTTTGAAATTCTTTTAAGCATCAGATTATTTTCTCCTTTGGCACAGTCCCTCAGACTTTTATATTCCTCAGATGCCTGGTTCAAGTGAAATACCTCCCTGGTTATAAAAATTCCTCTTTATAATTTAGAGCTGCTCTTGTAAGAGCACTCTCCACAGGTCACAGTAATGAGAACCTACCTAGCCCATCTCGGGCCATGAATGTGTAAAGACTTTACTTATATTCCTTCATCGCTATGAAAGCTGTGTTCTGCCAAGAGTTATCAATTGTTTCATGAGATTTGCAGTTAGCTGTAGGGTTAACCCTTACCTGTTACTAGAGTATATGCATCTTTTCCAGAAAAGAGCCTCACAGCATGGTGAAGACACGGATGTGTGAGGTCCTTTAAGTAATCAGAAATCAGCCTAGTCATTCAGTCATTCTTTCATTCCTTCATACATTTTCTGAGAAAAGGAAAAAACATTATTTCCCATGGCAACATAAAAATTGGGCCAAACATTAAATTGGCCCAGTTCAAGCAACAATCTCAGAATTAAAGGAGTTTTCTGAAAAAGCAAAATTTGTGGTGAGGTGGTAATCAACTACATTCTCATGCAGAAAAGCCTTGAGAGGGAAAACTCACCATCTCTCCAGGCTTAGAGACCAGCCCCAGCTGGGCTTACTTGAGACATTTGGGGGTAGCATTTCTGCCCTCAAGGACAGTCCTGTCCTTTCCCTTCCCCAGCTCATGGACCTTTTTTCCCTCTTTCGCTGTCTCTCACCATTTCTCCACAGCAGATAAATCAGAGCTCTCTGCTTCACACAGAGCCTTCCCCATTCAAAGAAGGTCAAGGAAGGCCTGCAAGTCGCACAGAAAGAAACTTTAGCAAACACAGGAAGGGAGAAACTGCTGAAAGATAAAAATCCATGTCTCAAAAGAAGAGGATAAATAACCTCTCCAAAGAAGGGAGTTCATGAGTTTTCCTGTTTCACTTATAATGGCTGGCAGCTGGAGACAGCCGGCTGACACAGATTGGCACAGGCAGCAAATAATCCAACAAGCATAAAACCAGGAAAGCAAATCACTTCTGTCAGAAGTTCAAGAGCAACCCCTCTAGCTTTATAAATTGCCATTTGCAGGAGCGCCGCAGCAAAGCACTTGGCTCCTCGTGGGAGTTGCACCGTCGCGGCGTCTCTCCAGGCACTGCTGGAAACAAACTGCAGATTTAGTACTTGCCACTGTGGAGCCCGGGCTCAGCAGCTAGGGCCGGAGATAACCCCCACTGCAGAGGCTATCGCAAAGGACATGTCAGCTGAGCACCAGCCCTGTCACTGGGTTTGCAAGAGCTGTCATTTTAATCGTTTCTTTATGCTTTTGCCCTCCTAATTACAGGAGGTAAAAAAAATAAGAGAAATGCTCATCACATCAGACCTGGGTGCTAATACCAGACAGCATGCGTATGTTGACACAGCAAACCAGTAGGTGACGAGTTCTGCCCTTGCTCCTGCAATGATTTCAACACAATATTGCATCGGTGTTTCTGAAAGTAAAACTGTAAGTATTTAATTCTGAGGAGGAAAGTTTAGCTTAATAAAGAGCTTATTTAAACCATCTTACCTTCTACAGCCTTTGTTCTTAGATGTGGATGTCATGTTATAGAAAGACATAGTTTGCTATATTCCCTCTCTTTTTTTTTTTTCCAAGCAGTGGATTTATGGACCATACTAGGATTACTGCCAATAATGATATCTTATTCATTTAACTACAGCTGAATAGATTACTTTCAACCTCAAGTATCAAGCAAAAGAAGATACATCAGTATTTGCACACACTGAGCACAAACCTAGAAGGAATCTCAGATACAATTCAATTCTGCTTGGTTTACAAGTACTCATTGCATAAATGCATTGTAGTACATTGCCCTAATAAAAAAAGTTTGCTCAGTGTAATTACTAAATATAATTCCATTCTATAAAGGGAGCCCAAACCTATTCTTCTGTGAAATGAAGGATAGTGTATGGAGAGAGGCATGAAAATAATATTTAGCAGGTTGTCAAAACAATTCTGTATGTGACATTGCGTATGCTTACTGTAAGGTCTTTGGCAGGCCAGAATCTGTGTTCATTATCATAATCTTCTTACTGTACATGTCAGTGGTGTTATCTTCATACTCTAATCTCTCTAAAGACCTCCAGTGACCCCCATGAGCTCTGTTTTTGGGCTGGTTTGTCTGCTAAACTGTGCTAAAAATAGTCCTAGTTGCTACTATTAAGAGTCAATGTTTGCCAGCAGATATGACAGCTTTCACCTTTCTAAAAATAGGAAAACAAAATCTTAAGCAACTACTATCTAGTTGTAAAACATTAAGTTCCTATTGGCAACCACTCTCAAATACCTCACAGGGAAAATTAATTAATGATTGGAAAATGCTTTGAAGGTCTTAAGTACTAAACAGTATGCACACACACACACACACACTAACTATACAGCAGTTCCATCTATTCTAACTGCTCTGCTGTATTCTTCTGTAATTGCTGTATTTCATTTCTAGCCTTTCTCTATTATAAAAAAGTGATTAAACCAGAAGACAGTGTACCAGTTTGGGAAGCTTTTGAGTTTTTTGAAAATGGAATTACAGGCTACCTGCAAGCACAGCAAGTGGTTACAAAGCACATTTTTTATAGAATTAAATTTTATGTATGAAGAAAAGAAAAACCTGCTCTGCTGAAATAAAAGGCAGAATTTTTTCTATCTATCCAGTGGACCAAAGAAACAACAATTGACAGCACAAGTTTCTTGTTTAGTCTGTACGTCTCCATTAAGGATATGTCTACACAGATATGAACGAGCTTTCTCTAAGTTCCAACCAGCTCCAAGCCACAAGACACATTACTGCAGATTCCTACTTAAAATATCAGTCTCACTGCAGTACTTACCAGGTTAGACCCATTTCTGCATTAACATGGTTGCTACTTAGCGTGGAGCCCAGGCGATCTCCTTAGCAAGGAGAGATAAGTGAGCATAAACCAGGGTTTGGAAAATACACCTCTCTTCCTAGGAGAGAGCTATGCCACCTCACTAGCTATGCCACTGACACAATCGATTAAGAAGGTGAATTTTTCAGTTCATTTGAACCAGGCAGCATGGGAGTAGAAAGCAATAGTTTGGGACATTTGCCAATCTGACCTGGGTCACAATGACCATCAAATTACTTAAGGTAACAGAGCAAGCTACCTAGTCTTCACAAAACCAAGCCACCTCTTTTTCTTCAGGTGTCATTCTCCTCAGTTACCATGCCCACATGCAGCATTTCAGAGAGCTCACCTAATCCTTCCGTGTCCTTGGTGAACCTCTCAGCTCTGGGGGGAAACTAGACACTGCAAAGCATTAATCAATCAGAGTTCTTGCCAGCGAGCAGTGAATCTGGAGAAAATGTAGGTGATGAGTTTACGAAAAGGACAAAAAGAGCCTCAAAAGGGTTCTTCATTAGTAGCAAGAATCCTGTGAAAGATGAGACATTCACTCAAACAATAAGAAATATGAATGCTGTCACCTATGCGCAAACACACACATGATAGTTAATACCATCTAGTTAACCAGGCTGGGTCCCAGCTCACCCATTTATCTGTGTTGCCCAGCGGGCAGAACCCAGCACAGCCAGGTCTGCGCAGCCCACGCGCGGAGCTCAGGCCAGGCCCTGCCGAAGCCGGGCAGAAGCAGCTGGCCCCACATCGACACGGTTCCTCCATCAGCGCGTCTCCCCGCTGTGGCCCTCAGCAACCGTGCAGCGAGGGGAGAAATGACTTAGAGCCTAGCGCTTTCCCAGCCCACTGCTGTGATAAAAGCAGTTTGATTTGGCTAGCTGATTTGCTCTGTGATTTTTCAGCCCCAAAGTGACAGGTATAGATTGACCTCTAGGCCAGCGAGAGTTAGCCTCTAAAATTACGCTTTGTGAATTAAACCTGGCATAAGTTAACCATGCGTTCTTTCCAGAGGATTAGATCTTTCCTATGCAAATGCTGAGTGTAGACAAGCAAATGGATATATTGGTATAAATCACACTTCAGCACTTACGCTACTAAGAACAGTAAGAGAATAGAGTACACCAAGAAAATTTATATTCTGCCAGGTAATCCTCCAGGCCTGCCCCTGATGAAAAGCCAGCTCCAGTTTATGTCAGAAGCAGACCATAATATAGGAAGCAAATATGAGGAATTGAGTGGGTGTCAACTGTTTAATTCATGCAGGGGAAGGCAGGTTTTGTTTAACAATCTCTCTTCCCTGAGAAGGTGGTGTAATATTTTTGCTACAGGACAGTAAAAGAAATTTTATATTTTAGGGAGATAAACTACTGTGATATATGGGTGCTATCAAAGCAAAAAAAAAAAAAAAAAGAACATAAAAAAGGCAACAAATTTCCAAGAAGACTTGCATATGAAACAAGGTAGGGTCCTTCCCCGCACCTTGAATGGAAACATTATTTTTATCTCCACGAGGAGCCATCATCACTCTTTCACCAAAAGGAAGGTCACACCATCTTTCACAAAAGATTTGCCTGCTTGTAATTACCGCCTGCAGTGTACAGACAAATGCAATCTTTTAAAATGCTAACTGTGTTATGCTTGTACCCGAGGGATCCAATGGTACAAATGTAATGTGGCCTAACCAGTTTGTCTTAGCAAGACCTTACAGTGCTGATTTGAAACAGCTGAACTAAATCAACAGTTACCTTGAGCCAGAGGCCTTTGGAGAGCAATTAGAGTCAAAGCTTGGGTTTTGAACCCAATATGCTCTGTCAGTCTCAATGATTTGTGTTTGTTGTACTCAGCCTCATTTCCTGCGTGAAATATGAGGCTGTATAAAGAGGAAAAATTCCCAAGATTAAAAAATATTTGACCTCAGTGCATTTGCGAGCATGAAAGTACACATGTCTAAATGACCATTTTGGTTTGTAGTACAAAGTTCTATTGATGTTGGCAGGCTGAGCTTCCCTGTCTCAAAGCCACATGAATGGTTTCAAGTTTCAGCCAAAAAATGTTTTCCACATGCTTTAGTGTGGGCCAATTTACACAGCAGATTTTGCGGAGACTGTGGCCAAGTGCTTCATAAAGGGCTGCCTTCTTTGGGATCAGGGAAACCACAACAGACACATTGCTAATGCAATCTAATTATCTGCTTGAATATTTTTCCAGATGTATCCAATGTCTAAAAATACTGCAATAAAAAAGGTATTATTTGGCTTCTCGGACTGAAACAGTGGCATAAAGAACCTGTTTGTCTGGGGGGAAAGTTATAACAATTCTACAACTGCCTTTAAATCAGTCAAACAAAACAGAACACCCCAAAGGCTGGCTATTTGATGGCTCTTGCTTGGAACTAGCCTCAAAAATAAAAATGTGAATAAAGGAGTGTTTTTCCCCCTAAAGAAGAGCATCTCATACTTACAAGTTAATTTCCTACATTTGCAGATCGTAATTTGATTTTGGATAGGTCAACCCAATAACACATCTTACTAATTTACACTGAAATAAGCCAAAACACTACAATTCTGGGCAGTGAAAATTGGACGCTTGTGTTGTGAGTTAGTATCCTTTCCTTCCCCAATTATTATTAAAGTTTAGAATGGATAGATCACTCATTAGGAAAATTCCAGATAGGTGTACAAACTGAAAGTGGCCTTCCCCCGCCACCAAGATTTCCCTGATTGCCTACTTAATATCAGTGAGGATTGCTTCCTTTCCCCACCTAATGTGCCTAAAAATCACAAATTGGCACAGGTTATGCAAACAGGATATGACCATTCAATGGAAGCTTGGCTTATTTCTACAGCTGTATGTCTTGATGAAGGCATAAAAAAGAAGTCAGATTTTGCATTAGAAATAACACTATTTTGCATCAGTGGCACTTGCATAAATACCTATTTGTTCAAATGCTTTCAAATTTATATTTTTCAAAGGATTTACACTGATGACTTTGGTAAAGGAGATTTGCCAAAAACAAGATTTCTTAATCACCACAAGAATATTTTATTTTAGGATATAGTGAAAAGTCATGTTTAATTTTTGCTTTGGTTTAATACTTAATTTTCCCCTCAATGTTAACATCTACCACCTACTGGGGAAATAATAAGATAAAGCAAAAACTTACTATTTTTATTTCAGTATTCTAAATCACAACCACAAAAATACAGTGTGAACAGCATCCCT
Source organism: Crypturellus tataupa (assembly GCA_034781795.1). Lineage (NCBI taxonomy): Eukaryota > Metazoa > Chordata > Aves > Tinamiformes > Tinamidae > Crypturellus > Crypturellus tataupa. The sequence goes on from JAWLRI010000182.1 coordinate 666,730, forward strand.
GGTTTCTACCAAGAACCACTAAGACATGTACTGCTGCCAAGGTAGTGGCCTTAAACAGGCTAAAGCTCACGCTGTGGCTGCCGAGACTGAACATAATATGAGAGGAATGCTGAAACCACATGGGAGATAATGACCAAGCAGGATCTCCTTTGGTATTTTTGGCATTTCAGTGTCCTCCTTGAATTATTTGAGCTACTTCAATGCAATCATGTTTGTCAAGTAAGATTTACATGAGGTTGCGGTTGTGCATGTATCCCTAAATACATCTATTACAGACAACATTTGCCAGTCTTATGACTTGGCTTTTTGGATAAGGAGTAGCAACTGTGGGATAGAGAGATCAGTCCAAAAACATTGCTGCCTAGGAGATGTTCCCAATGGCTTAAATCACTATTTGTATATTTTAAATGAAAAACAAACTTCTTCACACTGCCTGCCCTCTATCACCACAGTGACTTGCCACAGCTCAGCATGCTTGTGCTTATTTTCATAGAGTAAATTTATGACTTTGCAAAACGTTTCTATGAATTTTGCAAATAGAATATAAAATCTATACTTTACACAATTACTTATAACATGTTGGCATATTAAATATCATGGAAGAAATTTTAAAGGTCATGTGGTAGTATAGTTGAATCCATCATCGCAATCCTGAAGTAATCTAGTATTTCCAAGCTGTTAGTCACTATCCAAAATAAAAACACATTTTTATACATCGATTGAATGTATCCTCAGCTAGCAGTGCAGATAAATAATTGATTGAGGAAAGAAACCCAAAGTCATTAATATACCCTTAGCTAAAACTAGGTTTCAAAATTCGGCTATGAATGTGACCCCTTGACCACTCTATTTCCAATTAGCTGAACTGTCTTGTATGCTCCAGCAATTTTTTGCCTCTTTTTCCTCCATACTGGAACCAACTTCCAAAACCAAACATATTATTCTGCCTGAAGGACTAGATACTTACCTGCAACCAGTCTAAAGATGAGGTATGGAATCACTCATAATCAGTGTTGCATACAGAAAAGGTTGATGCAGTTTCAAGTATTTTCTGTTTCTCAGGCAAAACCATATTCTGTTCATTTCATCGCTTACCATCTAAATAAACAAAGTCTTAAAGATCAGCTCCCCAAAATAAATTTAGTAAGGAGAGACTACAAGAAACATATATCTGACTAACGACTATGAAGAGCAAGAAGAATGGAGTAGTGCACAGATTTTATGAAAAGACTTAAACTCTGAAAATGTAGTAACCAACATATCTGTGTTCCAAATAAAAAGCCAAGTGAAGTCTTTATAAACATCAGTAAGCTTTGACCACGTGCAGTAGGAGATGAGCTCACATCATCCTAAAATTTAGCAAACTGTCCAAAAGAACACTATGCTCAAGGATCCTGACAAATGTCCACTAAGGAATGCCATTTTTACTCACATCACACTATGACTTCTTACTTACTGTCTCATACATGCATTTTTAGTCACACTACCCTATGCTGTATGTTCTGCATTGGCCCAAATCACTGGTCGGCAGCAATTTTAAAATGTATTCAAGACTACATTTTGCAATCTTTCTACACCAGTCCTGCAACTTCCCAGCAAAATACTAAAAGTTGAGCTATGTAAAATATGTTGTTTTGGTTGCAGCTATGCTTGACTAAAGGTCACTGCAATCTTTGTATGTGAAGGCTGCTATTGTCTGAAATCTGCTGCATATCCACATATAAAATACCCATTTGTCTCTATCTTGACTGAAATCAAAATGACCCAGATTTTAAAAAAACACTATTTTAAGTAAGCTAACCTGGCCCATACTAATACAAGGAAGAGGAGTGACAACACAGACATTGATGCCTGTGGGCCTGGTAGTGAGGGTCACAAAGAATAACCTCTTAACTTTCAGCCTGCAGCTTCTTCTTCTTTCTTACATATGCTCATGTTCTTTCTTCTTTCTTTCATCACGCAGCGTCTTGTTCCCAAATAACATACCTGCCCGTACTTCAAAGAAAAGACAGTTTTGCAGATGCAAGTGTGGGTGAAATGAGGAATCCTCTCTCCTGATGGGAGGCTGCAGAGGCTGTTTTGTGAGAGATGAAAGGGATGGAAAAAGCAAGGACAAGTGGGAGGCATGAGGAGATGGTGGGGGCAAGAGGGAGGTTACTCCACAGAAGCCACAGACCGGCACTTCTGTGGAAACCACCCAGCACAATTGGGACATGTATTACCATAATGTAAATATTATTGTAACATTAATTATGTTGACAGTGATGAAATCATTGTTTCCCTTCCCTATCAGTTTGTTTTTCCTACCTTTACTACTGATACTCTGTTATTGTTTGGGAGAGTGGGTGAGGGGGAGGTTGTCTCTCATCTTCATGTTACCTTTCCTTTCTCTGACCTTTTCCTTTACTACCTCCAGGCTCGCACTCTCACAGCTCTTGTGCTTTCTCCCATTTCCAGAAGCTACAGTTCTCACTAAAGGCCAGTAGATTTCTACACTACAGCAAAGAGCCAGCAAGTAAGAAGGCACAGTAGGAAAAGGCCATTGTCACAAGGAAGTATGTGCAATACACATTTCTGCTCCTACATGTTATCACCAGATAAGGAAATTCATTTTGCACACAACTGCTGAAAAATGACAGATTACTTTCTTTGGAGAAAGGAAGGCGATCTGCTAAATAGTTTTGGGGTCTTTGCTTTTGTTCCTTTCTCTATACAAAGAACATTTTTTCTTAAGTCCAGATGCAAACTCTGGGCTGTGTGATTAACTGTAAATTTTAATGAAACATCGAAGTTCCTATTTAGCACAATACCAGGAAGAGGATGCACAGTTAATGTCAGTACCACCGGCTATTAGGGGCTGCTGTGGGAAACCGTTCACCTTTGTTCCTTTCCCAAAGGGAACCCATAAACCTTTCCAAGAGGAACCCATAAACAAGAACTGTCATGTTTCAGTATTCATTTTTTTGTTTTGTTTTGTTTTGTTTTAATGTCAAAAGTCTTGCTTTGGAGCTCTCCACATCATGAAAAATAGAAAAACAAAGTTGCAAATTGCTACATGGGACATAAGGGCTGTGAATCTGTTAGCTCCGCACACTGATTTTACTGGAGATACAGATGTTTCACCTTATGCTGTTACTATTGTGGGTGCCATTGAACATAATGCCACAGTTCACAAAAGCACTTGCAGAGCCAAGCAAACCCAAGAAACAACATCATTTTAAATACCCCCATGCTACTATCTTAGTGAATTTCTTTGCAGACAGCAGGCTGTCGGTCTCTTATTAAAAGAAGGTTCAACAGGATTCACACAGTTCTGGAAAAAATGCCAAAGAGGGAATGAACATTTTAAGGCACAACAGGGAAAAGCAGGAAAGATCTTTTTGAGGTAACGCTTGCTGACACCAGCACTCTCTTTCCAGCTATACACACGTACTTGCAACGAGCACTCAGGATGAGTTTGACCTTTGTCAGGTTCCCCCCCTAAACCTTTTAAGGAAAGCCAACCAAAAAAAAAGCAATATATTTGTGTCACAGGTAATTCATAGTAATAGTACATAATGATATTTGGAGCTGACTCACGCTGCAGAATGTTCCTAACCTGGCAGCATTTACTCACATCTTAGCAGAGCACATCTGTCATTTCACAGGCAGGCCTATGGGTAATCATTTAATCAACCCCACTGCTACGATTGCTGCTCGTACAGAAAATTATAAAGCAGCAGCAGCAGCTTCAAAGCCAGGATTACAAAGATTAAATAGGAGCTGCTTTTTGCTAAGTGTTGGGTAAGAATGAATTACAGTATCCTTAAATTTGAAGGAAATTAGAGAGACAGAATTATTCATTTGGTCATACCAGTATTTCCTAATTTTCATTTCCTTTCTTCATACTTACAGTAAATTATGAAACTGAGAATTCATGAAAGACATTCTCACAGCAAGACAGAATGAGATAACATCTAATTATGATCCACACTTATACTAGAAGACACTTTTGCCTAACTTTACAACTTTTCTTTAAAGAATAAAGATGTTTTATTTCAATATTGATGTTTCGTTAAAACACTAGAAAAACAATCTCACATAATTATTGTTGTGGTGCGCCATAAAGATGATGTGAAAAGAACTGCAAGTAATTTGTTCCATTTCAACAGACTGTGAGCTTAGTCTAACATCAAATTTATTTTGAAAGAGCATAGCTTCATACGATTAATACAATATTTATTTACCAAACTAATAGACCTCGTACTGGGGTAAAGATTCTTTTATTTATATTATCCCTTTCAACATAGCGTGCATTACCAGGTGAGCTTAATCATTTATATGGTCATGTAATTCCAATGACCTCCCAAATACAGTGCCTAAAGTTCAAAAAGACAAAAGTAAGTTGAGGACAGGACACTAAGTCCTAATCCAATAGAAAAGCATCACACCTCAAGGACAGCAGTGCTGGGATACTATTGCCCTAAAGGGATTGTTTTGTAGACAACTACTTTTCACCTTTAAGCTCTTTTTTTTTTTTTTCTTGGAAACATATGCTATACCTGGCTATCTGTATCTCCTGTTCTCGGGCTGCCCTCAATAACAGTTGCAATTGCAAAATGTGTCTCGTTACTCTTACGGTCTTACGTTAAAGCTAGCAGACACACAGATCCTCTAGGCTGGATGTGAACATAAGGTCCATTTTACCTTTTGAGATTTCTCCTTCATTTCCCTGTATTTCATTTTAGCATCGTACTGAAATTAACTGAAGAGACTGTGCTAAGAGAAGGAAAACGCTAAAATGGCAAGTACTATAAACAAAATGTTTCAGGCCTCCTGGGTAAGTGAGACTGTTGCTCAGGCCTCTCTCTTGTACACGAGCTAGGTGCACAGGCCTAGCTTTGCCTCTAAACTCACCATAATGAGCACAAGCACTGCAGGCCCATGGCACTTTTAGAAAGCAGAAGAAACTGAAGTAGCAACAGCGCTTTCATGCCCTAATAACTATCTCAAAGCTTTAACTTCTATTGATAGTGAAGGATCGAGGAAAAGAAGAAAGCAGTCATGTAACCTTAATGCTCACGACTCTATCAGCTATGATTCCTTAAGGGCACACGTGTTCCTGTAGCCTAAATCATTCTGACCCTTCCATCACATGGAAACTGCTCCATGGAGTCAGGCTTCTCTATGCATTTCAGTAAATCCTAATTTCCTTACAGCTCATCCTGCATTTGCTGGTCAAACAGATGAATTTCAAATCAAACTGAGAATTTGATTCAGGGATTTCAAGTAAAGAATTTCAAGGGGGATGCAACTGCATCACACCCGCAAAGTGTTATATTTCCAGTGCCCACTAATTCCAGAATAAGGATTTTGCTATAAATTCGTAATTACATTTTCTTGTGGCACAGGAGTTCAAGTATGACTAGTTCAGGATTACACTAAAGTAGGAAACCAGTGAATTTGCCTTTATCCTAAAACCTCCTAAGGAGGCTTCAACATCAAAAGAAATGTCTAAGTTGATTTGATGCTTGTTATCAACATTTCTCTACAGGATCAAACTAATTTTAAGTGGGTTAAGTAATACTGACCTTTAATATTCCTTAATCTTTTTGATTTTCCTCATACACTTTAAGGAGTTTACATATAAAGTAATGTAAAATATGTGTGTATGTAAGTCCATTTGTATTCTTAATTTTTAATAGCCAAGGGGAAAATGAAATACCATACAATAAGGCATTTGTGACTTTTTTTTTCCTGTGGATGTTTCCAGCATTTAAAGAATAGGAAAATATTACTTGCATCCAGAATTCTTATTTTACAATGCTTATGAATTCACAGCTATATAATCTACTCAGGCCCACCTACTACTCAGTGAATAAGCAACTGCTTCTTTATTGTTTCTTTGCACTACAATAACAACATCAATTTAGATAATTTAGGCAATGTTACATTTAAATAATATTAAATAATGCAGTGGTGAATATGGTGCAATGCATCTACCAATGTTAAATACACCGCCAAGCACATGAAGAAATGTTCTTTATACACATTTGCTGTGGACATAATAATACATTTTGGAATACAGATATATTAAGGTACTATTTAAATATCAACTTAATTAACCTTGAATACCCAAGGCATTCAATAATTCACATATATCTAATGCAGCATTTCTGGCATAGGTGACAACTAAAGACTTTGAAGTCATGGGCATGTGAAACACCAACACAACTTTTAAATGTCAGGAAACAGGTCTCCTAACAACAGCATTTGAAGAGATGAAAAGAGGTTCCTCGTGCCTGCCATTGTGGCAGCAATCTTCCTAGCACAGCCCTACAGCACCAACATCCAAAGCCAATTTCTAACACCCTGAGTGAATAAGCATTGATGTGTCCCTGAAAACAGTCATCCTCCCTTCATACAAACAGATTTTTACCACTACACAAATCATCAAGCGTCATACCACAGCTTCAGGAGCCACCTCTTAGAAAATACTAGGCATTTTTTTCCTTTTTTTCCATATACTCTGTGCCTATGAAAGGGAGGAAATTTTTTCTTCTCCATAAAATTATTTACACTGTGACAACAAGAAAATAAAATCAGGAAGTCCTGATCTAAAGTTTGGCTTCCCAGCTCTGCTTGCACAGATTAAATTGCCAAAACACTGTGAAGAGATTACACAGAAAACACCACGCTGCAAGTTCCCTGCATGATCAGCCCTACCACTCCATCATTTCTCCTTAATATATAACATGGTGAAAAAGAGTAATTCATACACAAGGTAAAGAGTATGACTGCATTTATGGAGCTCAGTTCAACAGCATAGTCCATTTCTTCGTCTTGTGCTAATATTCACCCTGCAAGAAAGCTGAGGAAAATATGCAGGAGCTCAAAGAAGAGCTAAAAAAGAGATAAGTGTTATGATGTGAGGCTTAGGGGATCTCAATTTATTCCACTCTCAGGATATGGACTAAGAAGTGATTTGATCACTGACTGTAGTAACTCACACAAGGAAAAGATAATTGATGCTGGGAAGCTTTTTAACCTTGCTGACAATGGCATAATAAGAATTAGCGGATGGATAGTGAGGTTAGATAAATTCAATTTTGAAATAATACATAATTTTCTACCTACAGGAGGAATTCAACAGAGAAACTGCTTGCAAAGAGAAGTCAACATGACTTGGAATCTTTTGAGATAAAATTAAGTAGGTTTAAGAAAAAAAAAAAAAAACTTTAATTTAGCCCCAGAAATTTTTTAAATATGAAGAGTATAAAGAAAATAATATATGAAAGACGAAGGTAGAATTTTATGGTCATTCCACTTCTTTTACAGCCCAGGAGCTAAAAATCAACCTTGCCCACTTTCTCAGCCTTTGGGATATACAAGCCACTTTCGAAGTCTTGAATCAGGCCAAAGGATGCCATCACACATATCTTAAGACTCTTTTATTTTCAGAAAAAATAGACTACAGGGATGGTACAGAGCTGAAGCAGGAAAACAAAGGTGAACCTACAAGAAAATATGAGGCCATGGAGAACTGTACCCAATTATGTCAATATCTTGACTGTGCACATTTCAGCAAGCACTAGTGGAACCCTCAATACCATTATGTAGCCAAAGCAGATAGACAAAAACTATTAGGCCTAGCACCTGATATACTTTTCATGAAATTAATACAGATAGTTAAATGATCAAATACCTGGACTCTTTGAAGGTCCAAAGGTCCAAATCCTAAAGCCAGCTAATGCTTCTAATCAACAAGATTTAATACCATTGAGTTTCTGCTCTGCTTCTTGTTCTTTGAAAAGAGAAATGAAATAACCAAAGCAATTTTCCCAAAAGCAAAGTCTTATGCCCATGTTCTCAATAAACAACCTGTAAATTAAAGTTCCATTGAACTGAACTGTTCTCTAACCTGACATTGAAGAGAGTTTACATGGACTCCTACAGTTCCGCATGCTGTTTCTCATTGATGAGTATCTGCTACATTGCGCTCCTGCTTCTGCACTCCTTTTCTGTGGTGCATGGGCCATATTAGTTTCTAGCTGTAATAAAAAACAAATACAAATATAATCTGTGACAAGATCCACATCAAAAATTTCCAGAAACAAATCAAGAAAGCATTGCAGTTACTCCTACTACTTCTCACCTACTTTTGTATAAAAAGCTCATATCTTTTCTTGCACAGAAATCTCAAAGGCTCAGAAACTTTCTTCACAAGTGATCCATGTGATTTAGAGCCTTCACAAGCATATTCAGTAAGAAATCTGACCTGTGCACCCTAATAGTAACCTACCTCTCTGATATTCCAGCCCCATTGCTCATATACTGCACTGAATTTGCATCATTAATGCTCTTTAGTTACAGGAAAAAATGAAATATGAACAAGCTTTTGGGACTTGACAGAACAGCATAAATTCATGTGGATCACATATTGGATTCCTGTCCTTAAACCTTTTGCAATCTGTCTGAGAAGTTTGATTCATTTCAGAAAAATGTATTACATTTTTGTGTGTGTGTGTTTTCTTGTTTTTTGTGTGTGTTGTCTTCCAGTGCCAGTGGTCATTGGTGGCTGGAGTTTGGATTAAAAAAAAGTGGAGGAAGTACTTCCCCTTCTTTCCTCATCCTGCAGGATGTGGAAGCCTACACACAAACCCATAACAGTTTTCCTTTGGTTATTAACCTCAACAATGTGTTGGGTAACACTAGGAATACTAAATATAGGAATACTATAATAATATAATATGATCATATAACACATAATATGTATACTATATACATTGTTTATATATTATATATTACTTTATATTATAAATCATAACATACTCTTATATGTGAATATGTAATAATATGATCAGAACCACATAAATGCACACAGAATGGCTCCCCAGAACATCCTTGTGGTCAAAGCAGAACCTTGAAACACAGCTGTTTAACCTAATGCTTATTAAGGCAAATTAGTTGATGTGAATAACAGCATTAACAAGGCTCCCAGTACCTGAGCTAGGTCAAATATCAGGGCACGCGGCGCTGTGCGAGCACACAGCCCCTCCTGTTTGTGTTGCAGACAAGTGCGGTCATTGTTACGCGCCAAATTCTCTGGGCTGCACAACACTTCCTTTTACAGCTCCCTCTGACTCCACCACAAGCCTGTGGCTAAATACAAAACAACTTTTGAAACCATAGCAGTTACCCAAACAAACAAGAAAAGAATCGAGAGCTTTAGGCCTCGCTGTGGCACATTATAAACATGAAGTTCAATACAAAAACAATGCCAATCAGTGCCATTCAGAGGTAAGGGATTTCCTTTGGCGTTATCTGCCAATTTTTTTTTTTTTGCCAGGAATCAATGCCAGTCATTTTTTGGCATCTGCCTCCCCACATCATCGCACAAAAGTCAACAAAATAAGGAAGCGAACAAATTTTTATATAAAAATAAATAATAAATTAGTATTTATTTCCTTGGAAAAGGAAAAGCACATGCCATGCCTATATGCTCTCCCTCAAACCACATGAACCTCTTAAAGGGGCACCCAGGCATACTCTGAATCAGAAGTTTCCAGTGTGAAATACACAGCTTTAGGAAAATGAAGGAAACCGTAACAGAGCCCCAAGCTTTTTTTTTTTTTTTTTTTTTTTTTTCCCTAAATCAATTGCTGCATCTCCCCTCATGTTTAAAGAAAAAAAATAGTTGCCATTAAACTCTCCCTCTTGCAAATTTCTAGTAGTCGTTTTTATAGGGTACTACTATGGCCATTATTGTTCCCCATCCATCTTATAATTTCAACTAAATCGAGCAATGAAAATTTTATAGTGCATCCCTAATTGTGCACCAGACTGGAACTGTTCATACAAATTCCAAGCAATTATAAGGCTTTCTGGGAAACATTGGCAGCAAACACAGGATTAAATGCTTGTAACAGCAAGCCAGATGGGAAACACAGATAAAGAAAATCTCATGGAACTCAATTCTTTTTCCAAAACTGTGGTATTATTTAAATTAACCTGGGACTCAAACACATTCATAACAGATTTAAAATAAGGCCAGTTAGAGGTAACAACTGGATCGTAAGTATTCCAAACATCCCATAAACACACACACACCTCAAATCAATGTTATGCACTCTGTAATGCAGAACACAGAAATAACAAGACAATTATGAACTCTATCTGTAAGGATAGAATATGAGAATTTCATTCCTCAATATCTTAAGTTAATATATTGTCATGTTTTTAAATAGTTGATATTTTGTACTTTCTGTACAAAAGTAGAAAGCTTTCAGCAGATGTTGCATCTCTGAAATATGATTGGAAATACTTTAAATGTCTGAGAAAAATCTTGTGGCCGTTTCTGACTTCCTAACACCTCGTAGCATTTGTAACTCAAACCACGGCATCCTGCAGATGACCGGGAAGTCCTTCTCTGATGGGTCCTCTGGAGATGCCTGCAGCCTTGAACCTGAGCACACCTGAGGGAGAACCCGGCACAGGAGTTTCCATCCTCTCATCCCTGCAGGCTACAGAGGAGGTCCCTGACTTCTAAGAAAGACCCATTTTTTAATGCCTCAGTCTAGCAAAAAAAGTAATGTGGCGCATCCTTAAGTTAATACCACCCCTCACCATGTCTGATTTCTAGCAGTAAACTTTCATAAATATGTGGAGGCAAATACATGTTAGGGTGTAGCATGTTAAATCACCAACCGTTGTCAATTTCCTGAACTATTTACAGGATACCCTTTATCATCGTATTGCAAAACTTAAACTAACGCTAAAACACAACTTTATATTAATCTTAGAGTATAGGTGGGTTTAGCAGCATTTTAGAGCCCCAGGGCTTCTAGAGAGCACAGAATGGTCACTAGCAGAGGGTAATTCCGGGCTATCACAGCAACAGCAATATGAAAGTCATTTCAATCACTATTGCTTTTACTGCAAGAGCTCATTTTCCCCCCTTGCTTTTTTGCTGGCAATGGGCTATGGTCAGAGGCTGAGAACAGAACAGGCTCTATAGCGTCTATTGTAGAGATCCCATTTCAGTTAGACGTATCATCAACTGCATGGAAACTAATGAGTGCATTTACACTGTTTCCCATTGCAGAGACCAGCAAGGTACCTAGCATAAAAAGTGTCCAAACAGGTCTAATTATTTGCAAGCACTTCTACTCATTATTCCTGTAGTCATGATATGGGAAGACCTTGGTTGATTTCCTTGCAAAAGACAAAGCTGAAATTTCCTCTACTAAGCCTTTTCATATTGAGACTGGATGAAGGAAAAAAAAAAAAAAAAAAAAAAAAAAACAGAGATTAGCTATCATCTGTCATTTCCAGCATTTTCTGGAAACATTATTTTGAGAACTCACCTTTAAAACCACAGTCATATCAATACAAAAGAGAAGAATTAGAAATTTGATGCAGCTCTGAGATCACATACTCCAGAAGTTGAGTCACACAAAATTTAAAGAAATGTTATATAAATCATGATACAAAGAGCTGCAATATCAATTGAAGGGTATTCCAGAAATCCAAATAGTGACTTTTCCTAAATATTTAAAAGGAATAGACAGATTTACATCTTTAGGAAATGTCTTCCATCTTAATACTGAAAAAAAGCCTTCTCTATCATGTAATACCAATATTGCTTCGTATTCTCTCATACTTTAAAAAGAAATTTAAATTCTGCCCTGATTAGCACCATACTATTACTGAATTCAATGAAGTTGCAGCTGTCAGCTGAGATATGTGAACATCTCATTAAAAATCTACACACATTGTTTGGAAGAAGTTCACCTATTTTCACAAAACTCATCAAATAACTTTTTTTCGCCACTCAAGACTTCTGATTTTCCATCTCTGAATTTCGCATTCACCTTCTTTTCTTTAGGCAGGCCATGTTAATACCACAGAATGAGATCATTTCCATCATTCAATTACATCTTGACAAATCTTAATGATGTGATCCAAAAAAAACTGAAGTGACATCATTTTTATGCTTATAAAATGTCCCTTTCATAGTCTTCCAACCTCAGTGACTCTTCATTTCATTCTATATTTAAAACTGAACAAAACAAGATGACTGAAGACACATGCACGGTTGACCATATCTGGTATATTCCAATTCCTCATAAGCCAAGTTAACAAAAATTTCTTAACAAAATATTGCTATGTTTCTCCTGAGCATCTTTCAGACGCAGGAGCCATCCCTTCATTGCATGGAACCCGTTCCCTTTAATGAGGCAAATGAACAATGAGGGCTCAGCATAAACACAAATTAAAATAGTTAATTTCTTCTTGTTCCAAATTATACATTTTCTATTAAGATGACAACACATTTTCACACACCAAAACTCCAAATTAAATTCTTCCAGAGTGAGAGCACTTTTTTTTTTTAATGTCTGAATAAATATTTTAAATTCTATTTTTACAGCACTTGACTGCATTTGTACAAGCAAGCAACTCATTAGTTAAGCATCTGCTATACCATCACCTTTATCAAATGCAATGTCAAATATCATTAATGTTGTTGAATTACTTGTTGTATTTTCAAGTACACCCTATTCTAAATGACTGCATTTCAAGAAAATCATCAAAGTCAATGAGAGAGTTGTTGATGTTTCTCTTAATTAGTAGAGAAAAGCATTTAAGTATGTACTTACCCTATCTAATCTTCCATGGAAAAATGAAAGACAACTAAGCCATGAATTTTCACCCTCTCTGCTTGTCCTAAATTTTGCAATACTCTGTAACTTGGCCTAAAAATCCTTTCAGACCTAAGTGATAAATTTTATGTTTATTCAGTCACTTAGTTTAAAATGTCCTTGAGGAAATACAGCCAAAATAGTTTAGGTTTCTTCAGTGTTCCACACTATTTCTAGTTGCCTCAATTAAGCAATCTAAGAAGGAAAAGAATATAACTGCCTTAAGTCCTACCCCTGGAACCCTGCTTCAGCCACTATTGCATAACCTTTGGTTACATTTGTAAGATATTTGTCTTTCTAAATTAGATCAGCACCTCTCCCACCCATATTCAACAGTGAAGGGTTATTCCATCTAACCCCAAAATGTCATGAGGCTTCAAAGGTTAAACTTCACCTCCAAATGGATTTCCTCTCCTGAAGAACCTCGAGAACATTTTCTATTGCTGAAGCGCTTTTTCTGTTCACAAGCCTGTCTTTAACATCTTTTTCAGCTATTACTGCTTCTTCTGGCTTCGGAATATAAGAAGTTCTATATAACAGCCTGCAGATATGCCAGGGACTTCTTCTCACTCTCTGATTTCCCATATGATTACTACTCATTAGCAATGCTTAACTGTTCCAAAGGTGATGCTGTTCTCATCTTCATCTGTGAGATTTACTGCCATCCTGAATCCGTCTGAGCTACATCCTGCACACATACAAGATGTGATAGAAAAACTCACCCTAAATGTGATCATTAAGTATGAGTTCCAATCCTCCTCATGTACAGGAAAAGAAATGATTTTTTTTTTTCTCAACAGCATCATGAAAACTTGCAGAGCAACAGCACCCTGAAGAGTTTGGTCACTGAAAATTGTTGTTTATAAACCAAAAGTGAAATATAAATTGAACTTGGAGAGACACATTCTGGATGTACATCCTGAATAAATTCAAAGTACAGGGCAAATATGAGGAATTTTAACTGAGGCAGAATGTTTATGTATCTTTTAAAAAGAATAAAACATTAACAAAACAGTTCTTAATGTTTTAGTGTTGTTATTATGTCACGGGCATGTTGCTGATACACTACTTTTCCAAAGGACACAGGGCAAAAAGCCACTTCATTTTAAGCAGCAGAATAACTTTCAAACAAACCACAGATAAAGTTGCTGATTTACGAAAGCTTTTATCAGAACTCATGATGAATTTTACAGAAGTGAAACACTATATGACCCATGTGATTTGTTTTCATTTACAAAGGTGGAGAGGCTTTGAATTTAAAAATGGAACTTTTTCTTCTTGTGCCAAATGTAAACAATTTAACATCCATTTCCCATCCAACGTTTTTAACAGTTCAAAAGACTTTATATGAATCTTATCTGTATTATATTTCCTACTGATTGGCAGTGCCTCATGTTTTGAATTGAAAGCCAAAAATGTGTTGGCTCTGAGTAGATACAGGAAATGAATAACAAAGAGAACTGGGAAATAAACATAATGAGTACTTATGAAGTGCTGAAAACGATACTTAGAGTTCCTTATTTCTTGAGATTCAGATGCTGCCATTTTGATTTATGTGTTGGAAGTCTTTTATTTGAAAAAAAAAAAACATAAACAGAAGCCATTGAGTATTTTGTCAACAAGAAAACATTGCTTATATTATCTTCAAAGTTCCCTTCTCCTCCAGACTTGACTGACTGGGCGCTCCTCAGCACGGCGCACTCCGCACGCCCTGGCAGAGGTGCACGTCGCATGTGGCTGTTACAGTTCCCAGGGGAAGGTCACAGGTCCGTTCCTTGCGGGCAGTCAAGTGATTCAGTGAGAGCTACATGGAGTGGCCGGGAGCTGTGGAAGAAACCTGCTCTGGGTGTCCCGACTGCAAGAGAGCCAGGGTGCGCTACCTCCGCAGACAACTCGGGTGTGGGGGAAAAAAGGTAATGTGCAAATTTAGCAATCGTAAGGGCATTCTTCTTCTTCTTCATGGATTCTTCTTTGAAAGCTACATGACCTTCAATACCTCAAAAGGCCTTTTTTTTTTTGTTTTTTGAAAAGATGGAGAAAATAAACATCCCTGTAAAAAAAGAACACTCTAGCATTCTCCATGACAATTTCTATATCATTTTTATAATCTAATATATATTATAATTCAGAAAGGAAATACAGAATACAATAAAATATGGCACTCCTTCAGGGCAGATCTATAACTTGCCACTTCTCAATTAAGGTTTTAAACAACTCTAAAACATGGTAAGACAAGAAGAGGGCAAGGCATGCTCAGACAAGCAAACATCTTAAAGGCCTAAGCAGGTGACCATACACAACCTGCATACAGTCATTATGGGTGGTACGTTTCATGGTACAATGAAAGTCAATGAAACCTCAGTGTTTTCTTTGCACTCTGTATTACTGAGAAGAATCCTTATGCATCCTCTTGCAAACTTGCAAACAGGTATTTTTCCATCTTATCATTCTGAGAAAAAATTGTCAATCAAAGGTAAACTAGTGCAAATATGTACTGAGTCTATTTCTTCTGTCACACAATAAGGATACTACAATTCCAGCATATTTTTCTTTCTTTTTTTTTTTTTTTTTTAGGTACACAGTAAGTAATAAAA
>JAWLRI010000182.1:693479-703631 GCA_034781795.1 Crypturellus tataupa
TGAGGGAGCTGGGCCTGTTCAGCCTGGAGAAGAGAAGGCTGAGAGGGGACCTGATCAGTGTCTATAAGTACCTCAAGCGAGGCAGTGAGGAGGATGGGGCTGGCCTCTTTTCTGTGGTGGCCACCGACAGAACTAGAGGTAGTAGCAATAAACCGAAACATCAAACACCACAGGAACATAAGGAAATATTTTTTAACAGTGCCGGTGACAGAGCACTGGCACAGGTTGCCCAGAGAGGTTGTGGAGTCTCCTTCTCTGGAGATCTTCAAGACCCACTTGGATGCAGCCCTGTGCCATGTACTCTAGGTGGTCCTGTGTGTGCAGGGGGGTTGCACTAGGTGATCTCTAGAAGTCCCTTCCCACCTTAGGGAAGGGTTCTATTATGGTTCTAGTATTTTCTTCTTCTAGATTGTCTATTGACAGAAACGAAAATTCATCCAAGTACTGTCATTTTCTAAGAATCCATAAAATTGACTTCATCTGAACTTTGAAAATTTTATAGGAATATAATCTATTCCATGCTTCTCCTTTATGCACCCAAGACTGTCTTGTCTTTCAGAATTATTATAGAGCACTTAAACACATTATTCTCAACTTTGTTTATTGCGTTGGATCTCCTGGATCTGCAGGCGTCCAGCAATACAGCTGGGTTGACTCATAAGATGTCTGGAAAATTTGTACAGTCAGCTCTGGCTATTCTAGTGGTTTCTCCTCAAGTCTTTTGTGCCTGAGAACAGATTTTTATAGGAATGTGGAGAGTGAAATTAATATTTAAGAATTAATTCCAAACACTAGGGTTAGACTGGTAAGACCTAGAAACATAAGAACTTTTTTTCCAAACAGGTTCTGCATCTAACAGAAAATATAGACTTACCCGTAAGTCATCCTGAATAAGCTAGTCAAAGGTAAACTTCATGCTGCTTAAGATTCAATAAACATTCTGACCAATTAAAACATTTGCTTCACAAATGTAAGTCAGATGTTTTTTCTTAGTATTATCCATTTACCATAAGTAGAGACTCATTTTTCCAAAGACCTATATAAATCTTCATGTACCAGATGAAAATGAAGGATTTATTCTCCTCTATCTTTTAATTTTACTCACCAATCAGGGAGTTATTCTTACAGCTGGCATTTCAAATGTATTAGTAGAATTTATCACTCAAAAGCTTATGCAAGGACTAAATTACACTAATGAATTGACTATGAATTTGAAGCCTAACATGAGGCCAAATATTTTTCTGGCTTCCTTTCTGTATCTCAGCAAACTGCTTAATTTTCTCCCTACCTATCCATTACTGCTAAATTGTCTTGCTATTATTGTAGAAAATTGCAGCAAACACTGGCTTGCCCTGAGGCCTAGGCTGAAATCAGAATGCCTGCCGTGAGACTGGCAAGGTATGAAACCTGTCATCCACTAATTTTGCTGAGCTGAAAAAGCAAGTGGAAGATAATATTTAACTTCTCTTCTTATTAAGCAGTTGGTGAATAATTCCTATAGCTAGCATTTAAAATTTATTAATAGAATTTCTCACTTAAAAGCTTACACAGAAGCTAAACTAGATTAACAGATTGACTAGTATTTTAAAGGAAGCCAAATATATTCTAGTTTTAGTTTTTTGTTTGTTTGTTTTTATGGAAAGGGTGTGTGTTTGTGTGCAGCTTAATTTTGCTATGTATTTTTGCTATGAAAAAGTGGGAAGGAGGATTGAATGTTTTATCTAGAGATGATAAAAATGCACTGATATTGAAGATCTGTTTCTTGCAACAACAATTCTCTCAGGCATTAATGCACAATAATTTTGTCCACCTGTAAGCCAAAGACATTGTTTATAGTGTTCTTCCTAAAAGTCCAGACTTTGCATATGCTATATCGCCAGTTTATTCATTCAAAAGGCAAAGAAGCTATTTAAGGAGATGTATGTACAGATTAGGTCTAAACTGAATACTCCCTCTAAATATTAAAGCATTGAGTAGACAAATCCTAAATCTGGGAGACGAATCTAGCATACAAATATCTTAATTTTTCCCAGCATCTTCATATGAGTGTCCCCTATTAATGGCATAGTAACTCTGCAGCAGTGCTTCTCTTTGCTCGTTTTCTTGGAGCTTGTAATCAGCACCATCAGAAACATGGAGATGTATAAGGCAGATACCACTTCCACACGTGTTAGCTGCACAACTAGCCAGAGTTTGGGCTTAGCTTTTGAATACAAAAGAAATATGCATGAGAAAAAACAGAAGTTAAACATATATCTGTCAGGACATCTGCATCTCCCAACAGAAGTAACCTCAAACAGATTATAAACAATCTGTGAAAGAGATTTCATTTCTGAAACAGAAAACATTATTAAATCAAAAATAATCTTCCTTATAGAAGTCCAGAGAACAGTTTACTCTAACAAGGCACAATTCTTCTTTATAGATTCTAACTGACATCCATCATGCTTTGTGTATTTAGGTCATACTATCAATCTACTTTCTATTCTTTTCTCAGTAGCATTCGAGGTCTAGCATTTCTTTCTCTATACCCTTAACCAATAGTCCTAATAGTCTCTGAAGCCAATACAGCTGGCTGTATCACACTGGATCAAGTGACCTATTTATATGAAATTGTTTTGTTTTACTTTACATGTATGCTGAAAAGCCCTTATCAAAATTGAGGTCTTGGCATCATACAGATAGAAGAGCATCCTATCATGAAGAATACTGGATTGGTGTAGATTGCTTTAAAAAAATCTTTTTCATTTGCATTTGCATTCACTTTTTCTTTTAATATTCCATTATCTTTACATATATACTGCAGATCAAAAACATCTTGAAAGGACTGTTTTCTCCTTCCATAGTAACTGCTCATGAAGATAACATTTTCATTTACACTGACGAAAGTAAAACAACATATTGCTAAATCAGGCACAGATAACTCACAAATACTCCCACAGTCACACCTACTGTATTATCTTATACCCATCCAAAACAGGTACAAAATGCTACTAAATCAAAAGAAGACTTCTTTGCACCCATTTTGTTCATTTTTCACTTCACTAAGCAACTGTGTGCATACAATTACTCTACAGTAATTACCATAAATAAGAAGCTATAAAACAGTCATGGTTAAAATAATGTACCTGCAGATCAAGAACAAGTCACCACTGGGTATCTATCTGAGTTGGCCTTCTAGTCACAGGTAACCTATTCCAAGTTGCAGGCCTAAATGAGAAAAATCGTAGAGGATGGTTGCTGAGGCACTATTTGTTATCTTTTAAGTTTACATAATATTCTATTAAATCATCTATCCATCAGCAATTTATAAATGCAGATTAAAATGTTCCTACACTCACAATCAAGCACAAACTAGAAAATTCTAAAACCTATGCAAAGTGCCATCAAGGAAAATTAGGCTTAGAGGCACTGATATTATGAAGTACATTATGCTGCATTAGGTCAAAGTAATGGATATGTTTGATCCTGAAATAGGTTGCAAGTGTTGCAAGTGTTGCAAGTATTGCAAGTGCTATAAGAGACCCTGCGGTCTCTTACAGGCAGAGACTTCCATCTATAAATATAAGCATGTCTTTACACAAGGAGAGACACCTTTCTTGAAACCAATGGTTCTCTTATAGCCTAAACAAAAGAATGGGGCCTAAACCTCATCCGCAAATAGCTCCCACCATCTGTTCTCAACAGTATACACAATCCAAGCTGTCCAGATCGTAAGTCAGTTCTATTTTACAATCTATGAGGTAAATATTGTATTGAAGTGTGCTAGCCATTTGTGCTTTGCACATCCTCTGCCTCTTTAGAGTACTGGATGTAACTGAAAAAAAAATCCAAAAGATACGTTCATCAATAAAGACAATGTAATAAAGACAGGTAGCTCTAGTCTTAGAGAGTTTAGAAAGTCCTAGAGAGTTTTCGCTAATATACCTTACTCCTGTGAAATCTTCCTTGCTTCCATAAAATGAGGATAGTACTGGCTACTTCACTCTGAGTAGAGAATACTTTATTACAGAGCTCTGAACTTTGAAAAATAAAATATAAAATGAAAACTTCTCCTTTGCAAAATCATTAAAGGGTTTTTTCTTTTTCTTTTTTTTTTTTCTATTTATTGACACAGAACTTTCCTTATGTTTTTGGAGTCGAAACCTGCTTAATTGTTATTAAAGTGTCATTAACTTTACTGCTTTCTATTCCTGTTATCAGCACAGAGCTGATAGAACCACCTATGAAAAAGCTGGCCAGTATTGCCTTTTGAGCTGCCGCAGGAGATTGTTGCCTGAGTTCCAGTCACTTCCACCTCTGCAACTGCCCCAGAGCTGGATGAGTGTCAATAATGAGTACTGTATAACTGGATCAAATATACCCTGCAGAACTTTTACTTCTACCAAAGAACAAGATGAAAGATCCTTCCCTCTATCCAAGACTGACAAGACTGAGGTGTCTGGAAAGACTAAATTCAGGGAAAAAAAAGTCTATTCTATGTTTGCTTACTGTATATGCTTAGTTCCGAAGGTATTTCAAAGCAAACACTGAACCTCACGGAAAGACTTTTCCAACACTTTTTTTTTTCTGACTGGAATTGCAGTTTAAGCTTTTCTGGACAAAATAAGCACTGCAAAAGTTTCCTTTTCTATTTTCCTTCATTGCTCCAACAAACATGTGGGAAAGAAAACATTTTGCTCCAAAACCTGATGATCCCTGTGTACAACAAAATATTTACGCAAATGACAGGCCAAGAGTAATC
This sequence comes from Crypturellus tataupa, assembly GCA_034781795.1. Taxonomy (NCBI): domain Eukaryota; kingdom Metazoa; phylum Chordata; class Aves; order Tinamiformes; family Tinamidae; genus Crypturellus; species Crypturellus tataupa. The sequence goes on from JAWLRI010000182.1 coordinate 698,224, forward strand.
TCAAATTTAGCACTCCTTGAAAATTAATCTGGGGATGCTTCTGTTTCTTTTCAGTTTCTGCAGTGCTAACAGTACAGTGCAAAGGACATTAGCTCTTATGGCTGAGCTAAATCTGAGGTATTATTAAGCCATAAGACTCTCCCCTGTGTGCCCAAAAATATTTCTACTGATGCAAAATAAGTTCAACCTTTCCTTTCCCAAAGGTCCTCCTATCTGTTACTGCTAGTGTCATCTACCAATAATAAGAATTGAGCATCTTCTGAAAAGCATGCTTATCTGAGGGTCTCTAATCCAAGCTGCACCTTGGTAAAGTAAGCTCATAAGAGAAGCCCTTCTAATGAGACCTGAGTGTGTGTATGTGTATGTGTAAGACCAAATTTCAGTCCTCTATAAACTGTTTACTGTTCAAACATTAAATAAATGTAGAACTGTTTTAATCAGCTGAACAAATATTTAATGTACACTCCAGTGTAAGAGCTATGTTTAAAAATATCACCTATGCAGCAAAGACATAGGGAATTTATGGAAACTAGTGGCCTGGAAGGTAAAACAAACACTCTCAAAACAAAACATTCACATAAAAACAAAACTCATATCCTGTCAATCTTTACTTAATGCAATCTTCACTATTGACCTATCAATGCTCAACTCTGAAGCAAGACTGACTAAATAAAAATGCTCTGTTTTTCAAGAAGTCCTAATTGCTGCGCAGAAATAGGATTAGTTTCTAATAGACCAATGGAGAAGTGTAATGCACAGTAATGTTAATGTTATAATCACGGCAGGGCTTCCTCTGTAGAGTAAATGTTTGTTTACTCTCTAGGATCCAAACACCAAAGGTCATTCATTGCAGGAGTAGCTGGATTTCCGCCTACAGCTGTTAGAAAGGATTTGCAAAAAATGTGACAGGAAATTGCAACTTCTTTAAAAACACATATGCCTGAATAGTTCCTGTGTAAATACAGTACAATGCTGGCAGAAAGAGTGCATTTTTTAAGAGATAATCTCTTAAAAACACAAACATGTGTTTCACCTTGGCTCCATCTATTCTCATGCAGTTTGCCTTGCCTAGTCTTGGAGTGAACATGTATCAGTACAAAGTTTTTGAAATGATTATGTAGTAACAGAGAGGGTTTTGTTCTCATTAACCTCACAACTCAGATATGCAAACATGCTACAAGTTCAGCACCTCTATCCTCTGCTCATATGCATTTTGCAAAAAAAAAAAAAGAAGGAACCTGGTTCAAACACACTGCCCTCATCAAATGCTTGCTTCATTGCAGAGACACAAGTGAAGAAGAACTCAGAATGTTTTTTTCAAAGTAATATAAAGAGTATAGGTTGGTATTCAGATATCATACAGATGAGTAATTTCTGTAAGCTTAAATTTTGACATTTAGAAGAGCATGAACAAGGAGATAAAAACAGTCCTACTTTGATCAGACATGAATAAGATATCAGCTCACTCTAACCTTTGCCCAGCAGAAATTATTTTGCTGTCAGACCTCATGGAAGCATGTGGGAGTCCTCTGGATCTCTGTCTTCAAAAATGTTCCTGTGCTCAGGTGTTGCATGTGTGCTGAGGTGCTCAGGTCAGGAAAACCATCTTCAGGTGGTTGACTGGTTATTGAGCTCACTCAAAATTGTTCTTTCATCCATCTGTAAAGATTATCACAAGAGTCAACATTACTAACAATCGCACTGGGAGAGTGCCACCATGATGTGCAAGAAATGGACAAATATGATTTAAATACACTTTCCATTATTCCTGATTCCCTCGGGGTTGCAAAACATACATTTTGAGTTCAATATTATGTTACTCATTATTGTTGCATCATCTAGAATCCTTGAATAGTTTAACTTTTGCAGAACAGGCATATTCATTTTTTTAAGTAATTTTTCTGAAATGCAACATGATTATTATAAAGATTCCAGATGATATATGAATACTATCCTAAAGAAACACAAAAACAATAACCCTTTCCATATATACCTGGTCATGATAAATTTCTGAAAAAAAAAAGAAACCTTATCCAGCCAACACAGTCATAGTTGGAGCTGTAGGGTTATTGGAGGATATTTCCCCATCTCTTGTCACAGCAGCTGGAAGTGGTACTTTGTCATGGCAAATGGAAGCATCTCGGCAGTACTAAATGTGGCCCTTCAGCCACCATTTTGATCACATATTGAAAAAAGGTTGTATATCTTACAAGATTAGGAATTAGGCCTGCACTGACTGTCAACAAATTATAGCTAATTACTTTCTTACGCTAGTTCCACTTACTGAGTTTGTTTCTGTCTATATGCTCACCTAGCCTGGAGGATCTCCGTAAGGAATAATCTCCCAAAATGAAAGGTGAGCAAGTAATTGCATTCGAATTACACACTTTTCTTTCATTTACAGAGCTCGCTTAAATGCAGTGTCTACAAGCCAAGAGGATATGTTTGCACACCCACAAGGAAAGGATACTTAATTTCAGAAACACGGCACATATAAACAGTGTCATGGGAGCAAGAAAAACAAAGCAATACAAAATCCAGCAATTATATTTCCAGTTATATTTCCACTGTTGTTGGAGTCAGCAAACCAGACCTCATTCTAGATCTCAGGCCTGTTTCCATAGCCTTCTCTTATTTTGTCTTTCTCTCAAACAAATATCAGTAGGACTGAAATGTGCTCAGTTTGTTTTCTGATGTTTCTGGGCTGGCATGTACAAAACCACAGTATGAACATGGGTGCAATTCAAGATGAAGCAATAACATGAACACAGCTGTGATGACACCAGTCTGAAAGATGTTTAAAGAGTTTTTTTGTTGTTGTTTATTTCAGGAGCTTGTCTCATGTATTAATCTGGATTTTCACAAATTGCTTTATTATGGCAGTATCTTATCTACTATATCATAGAGCATCCTGAAAAAGACATTCACTGTCCAAATTAATTAAGTTTATAATTTTGTATTTACTCTGATAGGAGAGATCTGTGGGAAGATCCAATTTCAGATTTGGTCAAGAGAACTCAATATTTGCATATACTGCTTTTTTGTCAAGTTAGATTAGATGTAAGTGGTAACCTAATATTACTCTTTTTTTTGAGTCTTTTCATAAAGATGTTAAACAGTAAAACTGCCGTCTCTTTTTTTCCTAGAACCGAATATAATATATCCCTACTCAAGTAAAAGCATACAGTGGCCAGTACAAAACAGTTCAAAACGTCTTGAGTAAGCCTGAAGGTAGTTCTTTTGAACCACATCAGTTTTGATCATACATCATACATTTTATTGGTAGGCATTTATACATTCATAAATATTCACTTATTTGTCATTGATTTGTAATGAACTACTGATCTTAGGAACATCTGCAATCCTGACAGCATTCTTAGATGACAGAAGTAGAAATTCATTTGTGAAGTATTTGGCTTCCAGGAATGCAGTAGAAAGTGGAAACATACAAATAACCCCTTTATCTCTAAAAATTAATGTTTTTTAGAAGTAAAGTTCCTTTAAAGACAGTGAAGAAAACTCTGCTTGCAAGTACATGTGGATTAACTCAATGGTTCAATAGAAAATCTCTGAGCAAAATGCATTTGGCTCACGTGAACTATGAAGTAAAATTTACTGAGTCATTTTACTGTCATACAAATTTTAACTCTACTTTATCACCTAGTTATGACTCCACAGAGATATGAGTCCATGCAACAAAACATCAACTCTTAGGTATAATCAAAAGGCCTTTTATATACAACATAAATACAATATAAATATAATATAAATTAAATATTATGCATTTATGTATACTATAAAGATCACATATATTAACAGTGACAGGCACAATGACTCAAGTCAAGAAACTTACAAAAATAAGCTTTTTTTTCTTCCATCAAAGAGAAAAAATCCCCTCCCCCCCAAAAAAAAGGTTTTATATTAAACTTGTTTGCTGTTAATTTCTGATGATTTCTAATCTTAGGTACATGCACCTCCATCCCTGCCATCCTTGTCTTCTCTCCAAAGGTAAATTTGGTCCATGATGTATGGTTGCTGTAACATATACAATAGTGACATTAATATATTTGAACTTCCTGTAGTATTTTAACTTAAAGAAATAGGGAGAAGCCAAACAATATTAAAAGCAAATATCAATATCTGGTTCGTTCTGGTAAAATATAAAGTTTTAACAGATAATCTTCAAATTTAAGCATATAAATTTCACCATAACCCACTGTGTATTTATTGAACATTAGTTGGATGCAGATGCCAGTAATGAAACTATCATAAAATGGAATCTTGGTGGGATCACCATTTCATTTGAGCTTGATAATATAACCTCAGTTGAGTTTCTCCTTAGGAAACTGTTCTGCTTCAGAGATTTGCCCTGTGGCAGTAAGAATTCATATTCAACAGGTAAACACTGCCATCTAAAGGCCAGTGTTTGTACTTTTCTAGATCATTTATGTTTCGAATTTTCCGCTGATGCTTCTCGCTACAACAAAACTTGAAATTTGTGAAACCAGAAGGTCCGTATTTTGCAAGCAGATACCAGGAAAGAGTGTTATATTACAGCTGAGATTGGGAAAAGCTGATATCAATTAAAGCTTTGCAAGTCTGTTAATGACAGCGGTATCTCTGTGTTTTGAGACTTGCTCAACTAAAGTCGTTGAATTCTGGCTAACCAGCCAAGTAGCTATTTCTCACTAAGCCTGACACACACATTTTAAATTGACCTTCTTTGATCAAATATCTCATGATGACATTACTGAAGTGTAAAGCAAGACCTGAGCCTAATCAAGACTATCACTATGATAGCAAAGAGTAAATGAAGGCCAGAAATGCATTTCACAAATCAGAATAAAATATTAGAACTTTATACGTCACATACAGATAATAGTGAAGTATTCTGCCATGAATACAGATCATATTGCTTGTCTAAGCAAATTATTTCCTTGACAAATCGTAACTAACAGAAGATAACTGTTTTCAAGAACATCTGTTTTGGTTCTCCATTTATACCTCTGTGTAACTTTTATATCACATACCTTTGCACAGATCTTCATAAAGAAAATCAAGAAAGAGGTCAAGAACATGGTATTCTGGTTCCCAGCAACCTCTACCATGAAAAGAGCAGGACTCTCCATGCTTCAGATGATTGTCTCCTGGATGAAGAGAAATGAATTGCTGCCTACTGGTTCCATGGAAAAAGGTAGTTTAGTATATTGCCATTGTTCTGAAGATGGTTGGGAACTATAAAATCTATCTTCTTGACTCATAGTAATAAGATGAGAGGAAAATAAAAGTACATGTTTTACCGCTATGTATCCCAAAGAGACACTAAGAGAATATAGAATCACAGAATGCCTAAGGTTGGAAGGGACCTCTAGAGGTCATCTAGTCCAACCCCCCTGCACATGCAGGGC
>JAWLRI010000182.1:703731-719395 GCA_034781795.1 Crypturellus tataupa
GGCTGCCCTTTGTAAACCTGCAAAGAAGGCATTCAGCAGCTCTGCTTTTTCTGTGTTATTCGTAACCAGGGTGCCCATCCCATAAAATATAGCAATGTTTGACCCATGTCCAGCAGGCGGCATTTTGACCCATGTCCAGCAGGCGGCATTTTGACCCATGTCCAGCAGGTGACACTTTCCATTGAGATGATTTCGTAAGGAAAGTTGGTTTGCTTTAAATAGATACTTCCTCTAGATTCTCAATGTCTACATGTTAAACAACACTGGCAGGGTGTGATGTCTTCCAAACCACATTGGCTTGCGAATCCACATTATGTGAATTCAAAGGCAGTAGTACAATTCAAACAAAACTAAAAAATGAAAATTCATGCTTCCAAACACAAGACTGCCTACATTTTGTTCTGACAGGAGATAATTCATGCCTTGAAAAAAAATCATTTTCTGAGTAATCTAGTCAAAACTATTTTCTGGCAGACCTTGGTATGTACAATCTTACTGCTACCTGTGTATCAATTGAGGGTACACAAGACTTGCATAGAAGAATTCAAGGAGTTATACTGGTTCACAGTACACCCAGCAAATCATAGTAATCTCCAACAACAAGACAACAAGAGGATATATTTGCAGAGTTGTCCAGTGTCTCATGCTGTGGAGTAACCTGTGCATTCACCCTACCCTGACCAAATCACTAAGAACATATTTGTGACTGAAGAGACAGTCCTGTCCTAAGACTCACATCAATAAAGGTAAGCATGTAATCATTTAGCATAACCTATGAAAATGTCATATTGCCTTTAAACTTTACGTCTTCCTGCTGTACAGGCTAGTCTCTACTGCTCTTACTGTATTAGTACAAAGTATATAAAGGGATCAATCAGTTAACATAGAAAAGTTATTACAACATATTCCACTACATTTTGTATTATGATAACTGTGAAAACTTTATGTCTATCATGTAACACATTTAACCACTTTTTCTAAGATATTCTATAACTTACCTACTACAAAGTGCCTTCTCTTCATCTTCATTATTAATGAAAATATTATGGTAAACTGACTCCCTATTTACCTTAAATATGAGCATTCTTCTACTTCTTTGCTTTCCATCTAACCACTATCTTGATGTGCACAATTTAAATAATAATTTTGAAGTGGATGACTGATTGGTATCCAGCAACCTAGCATAGCGTCTACATTTTTTTTAATGTCATCCTATCCCAAAAGTAAATACCACATATAAAGTTAGAAAGATGAGAGGGAGGGGTGTTTGGGACTCCAGTTCATCCTTCCGACTCTTAGAGGATTTTTTTTCCCCTGGATTTTAATTTCAACCAACTTTTTGTTACAGGCTTGCTCTATGTCTTCTACCCTCACATATAACAGCATAGGTTAGTAGCGTATTTTTTCTGCAGACAAGGTGATATATCCTTATCAAGAATGATTTCTTTGGGATGAACATCCAGATGATGTAAATCAATGAAGTCAATAAAGTCTATCCTATCCTACACTAGCTGAGCATTTGGCTTAGTACTTTGAATCACCAATACACCTTCACAATCTGTTTATCTTTCACTCTCCATCTCTTCTCTCAAGTCTTCTTTCACTATTTGATCTGGTCAAAACCAAATACAACTCCCACAGTAGGCACAGCCTGGATTAAATGTACTTCATTTTATTTACCTGCTTGTCCACAGGAAAGTTTATGCTGTGAAATACCTCCCCTCTGTAAAATGTGCTGAAACATGTGAGCAACTAGCTCCTTTAAAGATCTCAGACTTCACTATACAAATGTGAGCATTGAAGCTTCTAATAAATGAAGTATAATACAGCTTGTTCTAAGCAGTAGAGAATATGAATGAAATAATGGCTATGAACTTTTTACTTTAAATGTTTATGTATCTTTAGATGTGAGAAGCATTTTCTCTAGGGAAAAGAAATTTGATTGAAAGCTAACTTTTCAATCATCAAAGAGCATTTATGAGCATCTATCTTTATAACCAAATATATTTGATTTCTGCAGAGCTATTCATTAGCCTGCTAACATTATGCTTAGTGATTGTTCTTCATTAGCCACATCATTATAACAGAGATGCAAGGGTATTTAAACATTTTTATTTTGTGTATATATAGAATTGGGAAGGGTGGAAGGCAGCATTTGCACTTGTTTACCAAATACAAAACAGTTTTGGAAAGAAGTTAGTAACTTTTCATTTTTTTTTTCTTTGTTTCTAAGTTAAAAAATGTCAGTGGCAGTTTGGTTGTATCCATTACTTTAAATCTGGAAGAAATAGTGCAAGGCATCCGATATGCAATCTAACAATCGCCAGAGCTCCATGAAAGCTTAATGACTTATTTCTCTAAGCAGAATGAAGAAAAAGTACATGGGAGGAAAAGTATTGTTCCTTTTCTTTAAAAAGCCTTGAAATATGTTCAAAAATATTTTATGAGGTCACACTAAAAAAAGAGTAATTGGAAGAAAAATTCTGCTTGTCTAAGCGAAGAGCACATTTGTAGCAGTAGGGTAAATGTTTTATCGATTGAGAAACTGGGAAACTCAAGTCATTACTCACCATGGGCTAAAGAATAATTGCTAATGCTCTGGCAGAAAGATTAAAAACAGTTTCTGGAAGTATTTCTTACAATGATCAATGGTGTATCATCCCAGGCCATTGGATCTTCAATAACATTTTTCCCTTTTGGGATACAATCAATTTTTATAATATGATTCATTTGCCAGCAGGCATGCTTTCTTCATACAATGAAAAGGCACTTATGCACCTTATATTGTTGAAAAGTAATCTTATATAGCAAGGGTCCAAGCTATGATACAAAAGATTCTTCCAAATTCATCTCTATTTTTAAGTGGGTTTGGAAAATAAATGTGGTGAATTGTTGCTAGCTTTTGCATTGTTTTCTGCTTATTCGCCTTTTCATCCCAGTCATTTTAAAGCTTTTAAAATAATCATGATTATTACAGCACAAAGGTGCAAGAAGAAATGAAAAGCTATTAAAGTTAGCCATTCTCTGACCTGCAGGTGACTCGGATAATTCACTGTGAAGACATTAATTAAAGTGGTAATTCAGGTGACGGAGGACTATAAGGTTACTCTGGCGCGCTTGAAGGAATTTCTGTGCCTCACTTCAACAACCCAAATGCTATCCACTTCTGTTAAATTGGTGGACTTAACAGACTGCTTAAATCATTAAAACTACTTGAATTACAGAATCAAACACATACACACACGTACACAAACTGCTTTTCGCTCTGGAATTATCAGTGAAGAGAGATGCTTCACCTCTCTGGCACAATCAGACAACTGACTTCTTTAATGGATAAAATACACTGACTGGCCAGTATAAAACTAGACTCATTCACAGTTACAGTTAAAAACAGAAAAATGCCTCCAGCAGAATGATTAGAGTATTTACAGGCCAGCCATTCGGTTAAAATAAAGCCTTCCTCACTCTTTTTGACCAATTCCAACTCGGTTCACTGTTATAAATGAAAGAAGCTCAAGACTGTACTGCTGCTTAATATAACTGGCAACACCATGCAACCTGAGATTACTTATCCCACCATTTATACAATTTCTGCTGAATTTAGTTAACAGAAAGCTGAACATTAGAGTTAGCTAATAAGAAGACTACATACAGTCAGAATCCTCACCTTTCTTTATGGGAACAGAAAATCTCATTCACTAAAAATGGTTTAAGTAAAAACCAAGATTCAAAAACAATCTATCAGTTAAGACAATTAAGGAAGAGCTCAGCTATATTAATACTTCTGGAACATGAAAAGATAAGGTGGTTCCTAAGTAGCATGTAAGTGTTTCTTCATTTTTCCTTAATCAAGTAGGTTTTAGCAAATTCTACAGAGATATAACAAGATACAAATACACATGGAAAATTAACAGGCTACATTTTCGTAACTCTGCATAGTTCAGTTACAGGGTCAAGTTTCTTTTGATGCTCCAGTGGAGTGGGAAAGGGCACACAGATTTTTAAGGAAAGCATTTAAATTAGAATCAGGCTGTTAAAGTTCCAAACTGAGGCAAAATTTTAATACACCACCTCAAGAAATTTACATTCTCCCTTGACTTAGAAAATGATTCATGAGCCACATATCCAGATTTTCTAATGATTATGACATTAAGTACCACAGGAATTTATCTATTCTTCATGCCATTGCCTAACTTTACTGTGCATGAAACAAATACCTTCCAGAATAATGCTTTTTTAGACAACACAATTTTAAACGGATTTAAGAAAAAAAATCCATCTTTGCTACCTAGAACAATCGGCACAGATTTCAGGACCTCTTGTTTGTACTAGTTTCCTCTCTAACATGTGTCCTATGTTAGCATTTAACAAGTAATTTCATAATTTGAGTGTTTGATCATCATAATGGGGCAAGCTGCCTCAACTACTTCCAAAGGTATGAAATTTTTTCTTATCTCAAAATACAAGTGAGTTGGCATGTAAAAAGAATATATGGGGAAAAAAGGATCAAAATGGAACACAGAAGAGAAAATTTAAAAGGAAACAACAGTCAAAGCACAAGAAAATGGAATATAGCATAAAATTTTGTAATGAAAGGAAGTTCTCATATATACTTTCAAAGATCCTGCCTACAGAGACAGAGACTTCTGATTAGATCCAAAAAACTGTGTTTGTTTTAATTAAACCCTCCAAACTACACAACATTTGTTTAATAATAGAAACATTCAAACTCTTACAAGTATTATGGGATTTTCAACATTTAGACCCTTTAAGATGCACTGATCTTCAAAATGAAAATGACAGAAAATGTTTGTAAATGAGGAGGTCTTCAAAGGTTTTTGTAGACATGCAGAACAGTGAGCCAGGACCTATGCTGTTCTGTTGTATTCACCCTTTTATTCCTGCCCTGCCACAGCCAGCATGCAGATCACAGGTCTTTAAAAAAGAACAGGAGTTATAAGAGTGTCCTCTGTCCTTCCATTAAGGTGGGCAGGATGAAATAACTATCCAAAGTCTTAGCTTATTTGTCTTAATCTGCTGATCCTCAGAGATAAAATTGATTAATTAACTTATTTCCTCCTAGCACACAGATGAAACTCTGCAAGATGAATCTGAAATGAATGAATCCTGCCCTGATGCCCTCCTTGGGTTTCCCATATCTTCATTGCTTGCCCTTATATTTTCTGAATATGAAGAGGGATACATATTATCACATTCTTGCATCAGAAATGAAGAAATACAACAATCACAGCAATTATAAGTAATTTTATTGAAGAATGTCTCAAAATTACTTTTAATAAAGTTGTGTAACCATAAGTTATTATAGTTAAAGCCTTCTAGAAAGGAAGCATTTCTTAGCTGCTGGTTTAAGAAAAAAAAAAGAGTGAGAAAATGTGAAGGAAGATGAGAGAGAAAGAGAAAGATAGGACCCCAAAGGTTAATCAATTTAAAGTCATTTTAAAACCCGGTATTATATTACAACAGGAAAGTCATGGGGGAGAGGATTCGAAGCAATATATACTTATAAAGCTGCAGACAATCCAATCCAAACAAGTTTGTAACAATAACCTACTACTCAAATCACTTTCAGATTTCAGAAGAAAACCCAATTCAGACATTTTTTCTCAGACTCAGCAATTTAAAACTTTCATAAGGCAGAAACCATGAACAGGCAGTCACGTACAGGAGAAAATATAGGTCTAGCATCAAGAGACATGTAGCGTCCACATTATCTGTTCACGTTTATCAGTTCAGAAACAGCAACAGAAACATAGCTCTTCTCAAGTAAAAGATCTAAAAATTTGGATACTTTCTGCTTATTTAGGTCTTTAGGAAGTGATTTTCTGTCAGATGTCATAAAGCGCAAGGTAAGTTCAAAATAGTTATTAAATTTCAGACTGGAAATATAATCAGTTGAAGTCAGTTTTGTCACCGATATCAGACTTATACCAAATATTTCCAATTTTATAATGACTTGAAGATGGACCTGCTCACACGTTTATAAGCCTCATGGTTCAAAATCACTCATAGCAGATGTTATGGTCTGCACCATAAGTATTCTCTGAAGAATTTATGTTTTTTTCCAACAATTACAGCTTTTTCTTTTTTATATGTGCCAAGGTAGGGTATTAATTGCCAGTCACTAAAGTGAGGGCAGCTCACTCTCCTAAAAAAATATTTAAGTTACCACAGTTCTTACGGCTAGGCACATTTCACCTTTTCTCATAAGGAATTTTACTGAAAAAGTACCATTACTAACTATTTCTTCACAGTTAATACATATCCATGTTTCCTAACTATTCCTCCTGTCATGGTACCCCACTTACTCCACCCACTGCAAAGCAGTTTAGTAAATTGAAGAACATCATGCTTTTCTGAATTACCTGCCTATTCTTTTAGATCTATATTGTACCCATGGAAAAAAAAAATAATTAATTAAGGTTAACTAATTAACATTAGTTTCCTTTAGATGCTACAATTCTGTCTTTCCCATTAAAGACATCTTTAGATCACTTGCATTTAGTGCAGAAGACTGCACCACCTGCAGCTTATACCTAAAATAGTCTCTAAATTTTGTGGGTTGGCTGCTCATTCATGTGCTGAATACAAGAAGTGTTAACAAGCATTAACAACAATGTCTATCTGGCCCAACCCTTTATTAGCTGCATGAGCAGTTCTTCTGCTTATCTAGCTCCTAAATTGCTTAGGTGAATGATTTGACTCATTACTCAGTCCAAATTTCTGACCACATATTATATTAATCTGGATTTTTATAAGAAATTAAATACTAAGTATCTTTGCATGTAGAGTATCTAATTAAAACACAAACCAGACAAACCCTTTGATCTAAAAAGCTGAAATGCTCTGTATAGTTCTGGTCATAATGATGTCACATAGAGTTTGCCTACTGATTTAGTCAAGGGATAACTGTTAACTTTCTGATTCAATGACTAATCATCATCTCTTCCACAGTATCTCAGAAAACACATTTTGTGTTTTCTCTAATTCAGTTTAATTGGACCTGCATTTTTGTTTCTGTTCGAGGAAAGTCCAAAGAGATACACTGTTTTATACAAGACACAATGTGGCTGCTCTGTAACTGGACTGGTACTAGCACTCCTGTCTGTTTTACCCATGTCAGGAAAGTTATCTCTAAATTAATCCCACTAGTTATTAAAGCCTATGTTTTATACTATTGCATTAGTAAGTCTTTAGGGGACCACAGGGATATTTTGTTGTTGTTGTTCAGTGCTGTTCATTATTGTTCATATGCCTTGTCCTGCCTTGCCTGCTTAAAAATAGCAAAACAGAAGGAAAGGTCTTCAAGAATAAACTTCTGGAAAAACAGAAACATGGATGAAAACATAAGAGGCTAAAAAAATACAAGCAACTTCTAAATAGTCTCACCATGGAAACGCATCTTCATAAGACTCATAATAATCAATTTTAACTTTATTTACTTGAGAAAGGCACCTGAGAAATGAGAGATGCTTCTTCCAAAATAGTACTTACATTGAGATGATAATAATCCTCAAAAATTATCTATGAAAAACAAACAAAAAAAAAAAAAACAACAATAACAACAACAAAAACTGAGGGGTGATGCAGGATACAATCATTTTGTGTATAAGCCTCATGAAACACTCAGTAGAATCCATGATCTCCAGAGTCTATTAAACATTAATGAGCCTTTTGTGTGTGCCACCAATTATAATATATTATAATATATGAATCCATGCCCCAATTCAATAACTATTTATGCTAGCACAAGCCCACCACAAAGTAACATAAAAATTACTTATGGCATTTACTACCAAGAAAAAAATCTTTATCGGTTAATGTAACACTATTAATTTTTCTATTTTATGTTATTTAGAACTGTACTCCATTGTTTGTTTTGCTGACAATGGCAGTTTAAGATTTAGAGTATCTGGTTAAATCTCTTTTCTGTCAATGATAGCTTAAGATTTAAAGGACCTAAATCTTTGTCTAAATCTTATTATATACCCTCTCACTCTTTGCTATACTGAACATGCTTCACTGGCATGTTCTTTTTCTTGTGAAGAGAAAGCTCTTTTTTTGTGTGTGGCTTTGTGTTTTTCCTTCACTCCTGATACTGAAAACTTCTGTTGTTTAAGAACTGAGCTCAGAAAAGATGTAGGTAAAATAACCAAAATTTATACCACCATAATTTACAGCAAAGTTCCGCTGGGTGTGGGAATTCAGATGATTATAGTCTACAGTGTCATAAAGGGAATTAAATGCCTTTTCTGGGACATGATGATGTAGATGGACAAAGTCTCAACCAGGGGTAGATTCACACATGTAGCTGATCATCAAGAAACCATCTCCCAAGTTGAAGAAAAAAATGATATCATCTGTTAATTAATCTTAAAACTTTAACTCTTCCTCAGGCATTCAGAGATCAAACCAATACAAAGTGGAGATGCTGGAAGTTAATACTAGGATCTTAGATGTTTAACATACACTCTGTATGAGAATCTATCCCTTCACAAATACAGCCGAACTTACTTTATATTTGCCTAAATTACAATAAACATCCAATTATGACAAGATGTCATTAGATTCATTTATCCCCCTTTAAACTAGGATTAAAGGCTTCCCATAGGAAGTCAAATATTAGCCTAAATGAATACAAAGTTCCTTTCCACTAAGTATGAATATCCTTTCAAATTTTGCTGTATTTGAACCATTTTTTCAGGTCTCTGAATAGATGACTCATAGTTATTTACCAAATCCACTGAAAACAGGAGGAGGATAAAAGCATCATGTATTTATCATGTCTCTCTTTTCCTAAAGTGTAAATTACACGGTGCTTAAGGAACAGATAACTCAATAACGTTCTGCTAATCATTCTACCTAATACTATAGAACTCTTAATTGCCTTTCACTTAAATATTTGTTTCTCACTTTTCTCTAGAAAATGTATGTTCTGCTCTGCTTTTGATTTAGACTGCTTGTAAACTGACCTACTTTCATTTTTCCTTACTGCTGATATTTATTTTATTATATGTGGTTAAGGGCAGACAATAATGAAACATGTAATCAGCATGGATATAGGTCACTGGAAGTGTCCCAGTTTCATTTGTATTTTCTGTTAAAAGTAGAATACTACTTTGGAGAATTTTTAGGTATTTAGAAGACAAGAAGACACTCCTGCTCATAACACTAAAACACTGTACTTAATGAATAGGAAGTTTTGGTGGATGGGCAGCTTGAAGGAGGTACATCCAGAGCCACACCATTCACCCAGAACAGAGAGTCCTTTACTTTCTTTAGGTGTCAGCAAGCCAAAGTAAAAAAAAAAAAAAAAAAATCATCCTAGCTGTACTCTTACAAATTACCCAAATATTTCCCTAAACAACTTTCAAAAGATAGGAAGGATAGGTTCAACTTCTAGTCAAAAACATTTTAAAGCAACTATAAATCATTTTAAAGCCTAATCCTAGCCTTTCCCCATCAGGAAATAGGACCAAGCTGCAGAAGCCCAAAATATTAGGATGTATAAACCCCCTAATCCAGCATCAATACTTGTTTCATTATTGTGTGCCCTTAACCACATTATTTGTAACAGAGCTCCATGAAAGAGACACTGCCCACTTTAAGGTTAGACTCAAAAATATACCCAACTGAGCAGATTCGTCACTAATTTTAATGAACTATTTTATGTCAGGCTATTAAAGATTGGTTTTTAAGGTAAGTTGAAAGCAAAAGTATTCATATTTAGGACACACATTATATTAATCTAGTGACAGTTTACAAACAACAACAATTTAGTAAGTATTGTAGCAAACAATTTGATAGTAATGATTGTTAAGTGTATGCCAAGCTCATTCTATTAACACAGTGATCTTGCTCAATAATTCTCCATTAACATATTCTTTTAACGTTACATCACGGTTTATCACTCCAGCTTGTTATGACATACATCAAGAAAGAAAAAAAAGCATGTACTTTAGAAAGGCAACATAAAAAGTGTTCTGAGGAAGTTTCATCAGATTTATTTAGGCATTTGAATCCAGTATTTTAAGATATCCTAGAATTAAATCTGTAAAAAACATTATAGTTCAAGCATCTGAGAAGGTACTCAGCCCAGCATGAGTCTCAAAAGAGACATAAAGCTGCAGGACAGTGTCATGAGGATTGGAAATCCTGCCTAGCCTACAGTTTTCAAAACTTGGTGTGTGGCACTCAAAAAGTGCCCCCCGGACTTGCCTGAACCATGCAATAAAGAGCAGGAGACCTCACATGAAGCCAATAAATTCGCACAGTAAAGAGCAGTTTAAAGGTTCACAAGCTCCATAGCACTATTAAATGCTCGAGATATCACCAAGTGCTCAGTAGCAAGCACAGAAATATGTTTTCTGTGGACTTCAAGAAGCAAGGGAAGCTCCCTCACAGCTACAGTCAAATCTGCTGCTGTTTCTTTTCTGTCACAAACAGGAGCTGGCAGACCATCTATGCAGAAGAAAACAGATTTTGGCTGTACTTACTTCATCCATGTAAGAAAATGACCACCTTTATGAAAGGTTTTAAGAAAAGGCAATGATGGGGTCTTCTAAGTGTAAGCAAGACATGTAAGTTTTTCCTAAAAGCAACCTGGTTAACACAGTCTAGACTCCAAGAACTTCACTATTATTTTTCACTTACCAGAGCGTAGTTCAGATTTAGATACTTGTCAGCGTAATGAAATGTAGGCTGTAATTGTCAAAGTAGTTAAATTTGAAAGTCTGGATTAAAGGGCTTCCTTCTTCCTTTAGTAGTAATTCCTTAGTCCTAGATAGGCCTTTAGAAAGCACCAAGATTGTGAAAGTAAGCCTTACAGAAAAATAAATATCAAAAGAATGAAAAACATGTTAAAAAGCCAAAAGAACAGATACACTGTGTACTAAGCTTAAAAAAGTGGCCGTGAAAAATTTTGCAAAACTTACTGCACCTGACAGAAATAGAAGTCAAATCTAACTGAAGAAACTACATAAAATACCTGACCCCTGCAAAAAAAGTTTACATAACTTTATTTTTAATAGAAAAATAAAATTTCTGCTTGATTACCCTTCCTGTACATGTATACGTGCAGCAGAATAGCTTGTGCACTGATTTTTGTACAGCTAAAATGCGCTAGTCAAGACTAGCAGCACGCATACAGATATGCCAGTACTGCCACCTAAAATCAAGCATCCCTCCGTCTCCTCTCTCATTAGCACCAAATGCTACACTCTATGCTTCTGTATACCTTATTTATTCATCAGCACAGTTGCTGCTTCCCGCCTTTTTCAAGAATGGCAGGCAAAGAACTAGATATTCTTGGTCTCCTTTCCCCGCGGTTGGGGAAGCAAGTTCTGCTGACTGTTTCTCACATTCCTATGACCATAATGTCCAGGCAGGAAAAATTAACAGAGAATTGAGATTCTGTATTTGAGTATCCTTTCCCTCACAAATCTCCCTTGCCTATTGTAGTGTTACTAGATTTCTGCACCTCTGCTGCATGGAACTCAGCAATGCTGGCTGTCAACCTCACAGAATACATAATGGACTGTTATTGGTAGCAGAAAAAAAGTAATCTCCTACCCCTAAATTTCCTTTATATTTCACAGATGCAATCTTCTAGCTGACTGAGCAGAATGCTCCTTCTGCTCCAAGTACCCAAACTAGATCAACGCACCTCCGCAATGCTATATTGATCCTTATAAACACACCTGAGCTGAAAAAGATCTGTGATTTTCAAAATAAAGATTTTCCCAAAAGCCCCAACAAGCTTTTCTAGAAATTTCATCAACTGTTTGAAATCTTCATTACAGCAGAAACTGCCTCCCAGAGCATCCTGTTGACGTGGAAGCTGTTCTTCAACCCACTCCGAACATTTTGATCCCATTTACAATCTGTTACATCTAGCTCTAGCTTAGTCAGCAGCTGAGATAAAACCGCAGCAGTATCTTTTCCGTTATCCTTTCTATTCTTCTACTCTTTTCTTTGAGAAACAGAAAGCATTAGAAAGATGTCATAACAGAATTTAGCAAATTAAGCTATATAGGATGAAAACAGAAATATTTTTAAACCCTGTAATAATGCAACAGCAATTCTAATAAAATACAATAATTTGCAAAGTATCAGTAGTTGTAAAAGAAGGTGGAAAAGCTTGCCTGCAACATTGCAAAGAAAGTTTGTAAAGAATTTTGCATTTTTTAAAAGCTCCTATCAATTTTCTAAAAATGAAGTAACTTCCAGTAAAATTAATGTACAGTGGAAAAGCAAAACCAGAGCAAACTCATTAGATTACTCACAGAGTACATGACTCTGGGTTGTCCTCACATTTCATACCCATTAAATTTTCATGACGGTCAACAGAGAAACAAGAATTCATCACACCTTTAAAAATTAGGAACTAAGAGAGGAAAGTTATCTCCTATGGACTGTATTCTAAAACCTGAACACAAGTAGATTCATGAACTGTAGCCTTTGAAGCTATGACTATGGTAATACGTAAGTTTTCTTTTCACTGTACCCTGAATGTGGGCCACACCTGGCAAGGTCTCCATATCTTTCCATCGGTTATTTCTTATTTATGATGCTCTGCTAGTCAAGCATTCCTCAGTGCCAAGTGACTGAGTCCACGTAATCTACTCTTCTCCCATTAGAGCCTCAGTGACTCTGCTGGGTAGCACAGCTGCTCCACATCACCTACATGTGGTGGAGAAAGAGACAGGACGGACAGGACATTACAGAAATGATTTAAAGGACACTGGTTGTGAACAGTGGTCTGAGTTAGTGTGAAATGCCCTTCATTGGGGAATTCCTGTCTCACCTTAAATCACTCCTGTCTCACCTTAAATAGCTGTGGTCAAGGCTCTAGCTTGCATCCTGAGGGCAGCTTGGGAAGAAACAGCTACTTGAAAATTTCATAGTACGACGCCTGGTTAGTCAGACCGCACGAGGGAGGCTGTCTTGCGCTCCACGCGTTCTGTCATACACAACAGTTTACTTAATGTCCCAATACCCTACGCATTAGCAAAGTACACAGCAGAAAAAGCAGCCTTTCAGATCAGAAGGCAGGGACCTCATTTCCTAAATGTGCCATTTCCTTTTCTAATTGACTATGGGAGAGACTGCAAGCAGGGCGCAGCTTCTACGGCAATTTCACATGGCTCTGCTTCCGTAGCAACAACGGGGAGTGAAGCTGGCTCAAGTTCATCAATACATATATGACTCAAATGCTTCATTAATCTGCATACAGTTTAAGTTCTCTCCTGGTAACAAATGGATTTAAGCAGGTAGAACTAACATATTCCCACATCAGCTTTTCTGCTGTGTCTCAACTGCAGGCTTCATTTCAGATAGTTTTGAGAGCAGGTTTTCCCCCCTATAAACTTCTTTAAGCAGAGCTGCCACAGTTAATTTCAAAATTAACAATTCATCTAAAATGTGTAGTTCTTGTCAGGCATCATTTCTCTAATAAGCTCCCAAAGACGGTAGTGGAAGCTTCCATGCCCTCCCTGCATTACACCACAAATAAATTGACATTTCATCCAAGGCAGGTTTCAGAGACTTCAAAACAGATCAAAGCTTCTTTGGAAAGGCCTGATATCTTTAAGACAACTACATAAAGTCTGTATTTAATCCAGTAAGATAAAAGACACATGGAAGTTTATGAAATGAAAAATAGAGAATTTAAACATTGAAAAAGATGTTTTCCTGAGAAACTGGAGGAGTTTTGCTAGGTCAGTATACCATACTGAACCATTTTTCAGTCACTTGAGACATTTGATGTTTGTACAACTTACACACACCTGATCAGAAACAAATATGTGCTCTTTCAACACCTCATTGTCAATATGTACTTTTGTAACAGTCCTTTGGACAAAATGTCATCCTCTCACTATAGTGAATATGATTACTAAGAACATGTTCTGCTAAAGCTGCTACTGGAGTTCAAAACCTCTCTGGAAAGCTTTGCATAAATCCTCATTTCAACAGACAGTGAGAGTACATCATATTTCCACAGAATTTGAAGCTTGTGGGATCAGGCCTTAATGAATTCCTGCCTGCATTGTATTTAGAATAGAAAACCATTAAAAAATTTCCCTTTCCTCATGAAACTACACAATTTCTGTAAAACTTCAAGCAACTGCCTGCCACCTCCTGCTATTGACAAAATTGAGAGTACCTTTGCCTGTGATCCCTGTGCTTCATAGGAAAATTGATTCAAATTGCTCCTGAACAAGTAACGGGACTTTTTTATTTTTTTAATCACAAGCAAATTAGGGATTATTGAAAGCACAGAACTTCAATTGCCATTGATTTAAGAATAAGTACATAAAAAGCACCGGTTCTCTGAATAAAATATATATTTACAATGCAGGTTAACTATTCGTGAAAAAGAGTGACCGGGCAATAGAACAAATTAAACAAGGTTGAGCCAAGTCCTACTCCTATTTATGCCTTTGGCTTAGCACAATAAATTTAAGTGTGCATCAGTTATCACTATCTGTCACTTGGTAGTAAACAGGAAGATTCCTTTTTTAAAGGACATCAAGTAATTAGCATACTGGAGAAGAAGTTGGGGAACTAAATCAAGGGATAAACTTGGCTGGCTGGTTAATATTCCTTTTTATATTTATCTTCATCTACCAATGTGCCTCTTGTTCTAACATCCACTTTACCTTCACATGCAGCAATAAGCATTTAAATTGACATCATTTACACACTTTCTGGCTGTAAAATTGTGTCAGCTCTATCAAGGTGCCGTCCTAGAGTCACCTCTCAATTTCATGCATTTTTAAGTAGTTCCTGTTTTGTGCTTTGTGGCCTGGTTTTTCATTTGAGAAATGAGACATTTCTGACAGAAGTAATTTAAATATTCTCTTCTAAACTTTTTTCAAAAAAAATTGTCAGCCATAGCAAATATTTTTGTGAAAGACAAGTTCTAATTAATATAAGCTGAGTGGGAAAAGAAATATTTCCAGGAAATTGGAGGACATTGAATTTTTCACTTGGGGTTTAAACAAAAATTGTCAGCGTGAGATTTTTAATTACTTGTTTAATATCAAAAAGATTTTTTTAACTAAAAACAGTCCAAAAAATTAAAATAAAAAATTTCCTTTGCCATAATTTGATCAGCTAAAAGACACAATCTCTAAAATGAAATGTCTTGCTTTCACTCCAGCACTTAAAATTAATTTTTTTCACAGACAGCATCCTATCCATGCAAAATCCTCTTTCATATGCAAATCTGAAATTTCTTTAGAGCATGTGAGTCTGTTTGCTAAAAAATTTATTTTTGTTTTGAGGGAGGTAGGGTTAGCAATATTTTAATTTACCCTTCTCAATGTATCTCCTTTTCTCTTTGCAAAGATTTTCTAAGTAGGGCTCACTTTTGTGGGCCATACCTGTCTTGGATTTTGTATAGATGATGACTCCATTTACTAGACTGTGATATGGACCTCATATAGGAATAAGGTTCTATGCTGCTACTGAAAATTTTACAGAATTTTAATTAAAATTTGCCAAAATAATAAGCTATAAATTTTATTTAGTTCTCCACACCCCCTGAATGCAGTTCCATGTAGGAAGAGGAGAGGCTGAGGGAGCTGGGCCTGTTCAGCCTGGAGAAGAGAAGGCTGAGAGGGGATCTAATTAGTGTGTATAA
>JAWLRI010000182.1:719495-738615 GCA_034781795.1 Crypturellus tataupa
GGGGGGTTGGACTAGATGACCTCTAGAGGTCCCTTCCAACCTTAGGCATTCTGTGATTCTATGATTCTATGATAAATTTGTTGTATCTTGGGTCTTCCTCCCATTGAAGGGTGGAGGGAAATACCAGTTCATCTTTTTGCTGTTTTCTTTACCTTCCTACTTTTGGGCATATCTGTACTTTCCTCTTCCTTAAGCAAAGTAGGGAATACGAAATGGCACAAATTTCTAAATGGAAAAGCAAGCATCATTTTCAGCAGATGTTCGTATTTTTAACCAGCTCTTGTAAGCTCAGAAAAAAGCCCAAGTCATGTTCCTATTTTTATTTTTTACTATTGCTCAAGCTTTCATTTCCTTTAACCAGTGTGTTTCATTGTTTCATCTCTCTTGACAGTGAGAATACAGTCACTGGGACAGGATTAAGACAGTGAAGGTAGAGATTAGGAAGAGAAATCTCATCTATCCTGCTTTGTTTTAGTGAAGATTAATTCTTTCTTCTGTTGCTCCACCCCATAGGTATTTCTAATTCTGCTTTCTCTTTTTTTCCCTCAGCTTTACACACCAGAAAAAGGATCAGAGGGCAACATCTCTGAGCAGTTAAATAAGTAAAGAAAGGCTCTTTCGCTTGGGCAAGGCACCTTTTCTGCTGTAAGTCGAGCGTTTACAAACAGCATCTCACAACAGAGGCAACAACAAGGCAGGGATGTTCAGGCTCGCCAGAAGGCAATCTGGCTCAGCATAAAGCCTGATCCATAAAATGGAATTAACTTTCAACAAGGCAAAGAAGCAGGTAGACAAGAAAGAAGGAGGATACCGTATACAAATGTTGATTGCAGCCCCAATCCTTTAGGCCAACACACCACCTGGGAAGAACAGAACTGAACAGACTTGATTCACTTAATAGACTTTAAGTGCCTCAGGACACAGCCCAAACTTGTATCACATTATCAGACAGGCCCCCTCTTGGCATCAATGTCTGCAAAGGCTCATGAATATGTAAATACTATATGTATCTTGGAAACATGCTTGACAAGAGAATAGCTAAAATGAACCGATTCTAGTTATAAGCCATCAGCATGCCATTCTTTATGTTTGAACAGGCAGCCTATTGCTAGGTGACAGATCATTAAGGCTATCTACTCAGTCAGCGGAAATGAAGAAATAATTTGTTCATAATAACCTTCAGATGACCTCCCAGGCGAAAAGGAGCCTTTAAAGTGCTATCTCCGCCGATACATGTCACGCCTGCACGTTGGGCTCTCCTGGCCCTGCAGTAATAGCAGGGCTGCTGGCGAAACACAGTAATAAACACCTACTGACAGGGCCGTGGCGTGAAAAGATCTCATCACCTGCCATTAACCAGCTGATGAATAATTCAGGTCTTTCCATCAAAAGGTAGGGATTTCAGGCTGTGCTGGGTTACGCAGGGAAAGCAAGAGAAGGAAACTGATTGCTAGGCTCGGCGAGGGCCCTGCTAAGCCCACTTGTAAGAGCACCTTGCCAGGCATGATAAACACGCATGTCGAATTGCATTCATCGACACGCGCGGGTCTTAAGGACGCCAGGCACAAGACCTAGTTTCCAGAAAGAGGGCTCCTGCACCGACGCTGCTGTTGGCCCTCTTTCTGCAGTGGGGTGTATTTCACCTCCATTCCAGGCCTGTGGATTGCTTTTTAATTAATTTTCTGCAACCTTACAGCAGAGATTTCTATCGCCCCTGGAAGGCATATGCCCTAATGTTTCATTCTTGCTCCCTCGAATAAACTCCCAGTGAGTTGATACCCACCTGAATTTCTCCACTAGTTATATTACCATGCAGGTTATCACTCCCCAGACTTATATGATGAGATACTGCAGGTAGCTCTCTTCTGCATGCTACTTAGGCTGAAAATGAGAGGGAGGATTGCCCTTTCTCAATATTATTTTCCTAATAAGTACACGACAGAGAAGAGTTTAAGTCTTATTTAGTTGTTGTTGTTGTTGTTGTTGTTACAGAAGACAAATATGAAGGACAGCGTATTTTACCTTGGGTTGTTTTGTTGTTGTTGTTTGTATTTTTTCCGTAACAAGAGCATATTTGTTGTAGAAAGCAAGATGTTCAGTGGTAAGATTTCCAAAGACCTAAATGTGCATCTGCAAATCGCATAAGTACTTCACATTGCCTGAGCATGTGCTCATATCGCTACCACAAAAGGATAATGGCATGTGTTTATGACATAGAAATGGGACCCCTAAATCAAGTCTTGAGAATCAGTTTTAAAATTATCATTGCGTGCTTGAATTTAAAAATTAATGTTATAAAGCAGTAGTAGGCTGTAGTCACAGATTAACAAATGATTTAGTAGACAATTTTTCCATTATCTCATGGAACTACACAGCTTTTGGTAGAAATTTTGAAGGCAGAATAAGACATAGATAGGTAACTGAAAGCACCAACACATAACAAGATACTGTCCTGGTAGTAAGCAGTGAGTGTAGAGTATAACAAGCCAGGAAGATGGAGTAGATGTTCTCTTATTGCAGTTTTGCCAAGGGAAAGGAAAATGATGGGGCTAGAGGAAGAGTAACACATTGAACTACTATAATGCAGCTGGTTTCGATTGCATACCAATGTTATACCTGGTTTAGAGGTAAAAAATCTATTGACTTCCAGAAAAAAGTCTGACATTTACAAAGATGTTTGCATTTATTAAATCACACACAAGCTCCTTTCTGAGAATGGAACCAGAAAGATCAGCCACACCAAAACAGAAGTTTTGTTAAAATATTAAGATCTCATTGTAAGGGAAAAGGCAAGGAAGAAGCAGGAAGAGGGTGATTCCATTTACAGGGCACATGTCCAGAATGATCCTCCCTTCTCTTTAAAATAATATCTTCAAGGAGAAAGCCAAATGTTTGGTTTTAATTGATATGCATTTTACAATTTGTTTTCCTCATACTGCTCACTTTCAACCTTCCTTGAGCATATTGTGAGTTCACACGTATGAACAGACGTACATCACTAAGAACCACATGACAAACACTGCAGGTTTTCAGCATTTGAACGGATTTTATTGACTAGTGTCCATGAACTGAAGTTACTCTGCTTCTTCTGTTTCTTCACTTCACCAGATCTAGATGTGCCAAACAGGGATTAATAGAAGGATTAAGCAGCTTTTTCTCCTCTGTTTTCCCTTTTGTCTTCCAACAGCTTCAAAAAAAAAAAAAAAAAAATGAAAATCAGCAAACCATGCAAAAAAACTTAACAGGACCTTATCACAGTCAGGAAAGTGCTTATAATGGGTGCTCCTTCTGCAGTGCACTTTGACAGAAAAGCAGGAACAGACACTGAACCATAAGCCTCTTAAAAGTATCTAATGGGGTTTGTTAGCAAAATAACATCCCTAACCTCTCTAGCCAGGGAAAGAAGACAGCTTCGGCTGTCATTTCCAAGTAAGCAGGGTCATGGCCCTTCCAGAGATGTAGCCAAAGGTAATGTTTTAATCAAACTTTTTGTACTGCCTGAGTAACCAAATGACAGCTTTTATTTTGCCTTGTGTCTTTTACTTTACTTTATATCCCCAACTTTTTTGATTTATGGATTTCACTAAATACAACATAGACTATTAGTCAAAGAGGGAACATGAAGTGTTGGAAAGACAGGATTGCAGGTAAACAAATGAGATAGATAGAAAGCACCACAGAGAAAGTACTCATGTCACCAGAGAGAAGCATGGATGTTTTTTCTGTATTATTAGGCCTTCCTAGGTACTTCCTACACCTGCAAAAGCTAATGACCCTCATACTAAATGCATTCAAATTGTTGACTCCCTAAAAAAGAAAGTACAAATAAAATGGGGCCATTCCTTATTTGATTTGAATAAAGAGGTAAATAGACAAAGCAAAGAATACATCAAGGTACTCCAGGAAGCAAAAACAAGATGGATTTGCAACAGCCAGATGTTCCTGCCTTTGACAAAATGCTGTACTTAAAGCAACATTAACCACATATGTGCAGACTTTTGTCTAAAGCAGGTGGAATTACAAGTGCAAGCTTTACACATATCTACAGATAGGGCTGTTTACATAATCTCCTTCTCATAAATAAACAAGTAAAATCACACCTGAAGTGCTGCCAATTCCAGACATCCCTCTAATAGAGCTCAGAAGGCTTTACTCTCTACCCACTATCCAAACTAAGAGATGACATTTCAGTGAAGGAAAAGGTATGTTTACCTCAGGAAAGAGTGTCTTTATGACACCGATCTGCTCTGATGAATCCACTAATGTGAAATTTCTGACCCAATAGGCAGTGATTGCACAGCACTGAGACTCCTCTCATTATTCATGAAATATGTGCTGTACAGTATCAGCTCTCTCCCTGCAGACTTGCCGCCAAGCAATTACTCATTTCCATCACTTAGTTTCCGTCTCACACCCTTTTCCCTATTTATTTTATTATTTTTGGTGGGTGTCTGTATATTCTGCGCACTTCAAGAAGCAAACACACAGCATTGGAATGAAAATGGTGCTTGTTTTGTTTGATTTTAAATAGAAAAGCACTTTCAAGTCCTTAAAAATTGATGTTGTTTTAAACTTTACAACAAGCACTAAGAAAAACTAGTATCTGTAGAGATAAATGGAGAGCAATCAAGAGCATTTCTACTGTTATACATATTTGCTCCTAGAGACATACCAGGAAAATCATCTTCAATGACCTGATTCATTCATCTCTCTCCCTAGGCTATCAGTAACATGTACAGTGAATCAAAAAAAAAAAAAGTGTGAGTTTTGGCAGGGGTGAGGGGTGGATGTTTTCTATGGATAAACTCACTTGCTGCGGTCTCTAAATGGGGAAGGTTGTTTGGGATGAAGGATGATGATCCTAAGTTTTTCTAATTTAAAATCTATCTATTGTGAGATCCAAAGTTCAGCCCAGTTTACAGCAGGTATAAAAGGCTTTTGATGAAGTCGGAAAGAATGTAAGTAAGAATACCCACATATGTAATACTGAGGTGACACATTCCTGCCCAGTTGCTTCTGGGAGGGCAGTTTTGTACCTACAAATAGTTGAACGTCAGTGACCTGTAGAAAAAGAACTTGTCAGCAATACGAAAGTCCCATTACCCTATTAATCCTCAGTTTAAAGAAGATAGCTAGCTTGCCAGGAAATGTGTACAGTACTTAGTCATCGTAGACACAGTGCATTTTGAAAGTCAATGTTTTTATAGTAATTGGTGATTTTAAATGCCTTAATTTTTGGCATTTAATCTGATGGCAGCATTCTGTATGGCAGCATTCTGTAGGAAGTGCTCCGCAGCATCCTTTTGAAAGATAGTACATTGTAATCCATTATAATATCTACCCATGTTGGATAGGGAGGGTTAGCAAGGCTCCCAGAAGCAATACTGCTGCATGATCACTCGCAGCACTATGCTGCTTCAAAGGGAGGAAGAGAAAGGGCACCCACATCTATTTTCTTTCAGAAAACCTTTGGGAAAAGACTCAACTGTGAGGACCCTAAATTTTCAGAGCTCAGAAGTGACGTTCTCCAGACGCTTCTAAAAGCTCAACCTTTGGGAATCCCACAATATTTATTCATTCTTTCCCCCCCTGCTCCCAGGAGCTCCAGCTCCCACAGCTCTATATTCAGTGTGTTAGAGTCCATTTATAAGATCAGAGTGGGTTATTTAAATTGTTTTCCCTCCAGGCTGGTATATCCTCGTTATAAGCAAGCATGACAAGAGGTTTCTTGACTGATATTTTGGGGCACAGAAGTATAACTCTCACAGTCACTATGAATCAGATTAAGACTATAGAAAGCACAAAGAAACTTATAACTACTGCTATAGGACTTTAGTGCACTAACAATATTTTTTGTCATAACACTTGACTGACAAAAGTAGACCTAAATCCTCCTATACAGAAACTGCCAGAATACTCCCAGCAAAAACTTCATCTCTACCAGTTAGCACGTGGTGATGACATGGAAAAATAGAATAAAAATTCAATTTCTTAAAAGATACTAATATACCTAGTGAAATTCTTACAGTTTTAGGCTATTCTTACACAATCTGTGACATATGTGTAATATGATGCTATACTTTTCCTCCGTAATTGCTGAAACTAATAAACAATTAGCAGAAACTCACATATGTATTTATTACTGTTTAAACTTCCTTACATCCTTAGGCCTGAAGAGCCATGAGTAAAGTCTCTGATAAAAACCAAAACATTGTCAAGACAGATTGCTCCTCAGGCCAGAGTAGCCATCATATGCCATACAGATGGGGCTGAATGGGGATGAATATCCAGCACCAGGGAGCCTGATCTTCTGGGTGATAGATATTCTAAGCTGCACAGCACGAGCTGAGTTTCTACACAGAATGTGTAATCCTTCACTGCAGGAGAAGGAAAACAGAACATTCTGGTGGTGTTCCACCAGAGATGAGTTAATTTCTCAGCAAGAGTAGTGCCTATCTCTTTGTATATGACCATTTAAAAGAAATATAATCTTTTTTGTCTGCCATAAAATGTTAAAATCAGCAAAGTCAATTCTTATCACAAACACCTGAGGTTTACCCAACTACACAGCTTTAGTCTTAATGGAAACAATATGCATATTTCCTACACTCAGACACGTGAGAATAGACTTCTCTATCTTTCCAAATCACTGATTTATTTCCCAAATGACTAAGAAGTCTATTTATTGACACTACGGATTTATTGTAATCCTACATACAGATTAACACTGCTCCAAATGTAAATCATGTTGATAGATTTTCAGTGTTGGTGGAGCCCTGGAACACAAACGACGTGAAATGAAAACACTGAATGTGTTGTATGCTTAATGTGAGCAGAAAGTAGACTCTTCTATGACACTCAAGACAGGCATGACAAGACTGATACATATATGTTATAATGGACCTTTTCTAAAGGGTAATACATACCCTTTATTCACCTGAGTCTCAGCACCCTTGCTCTATCTTCCTTTTATGAAGAGCTAGGATTCAAGTTTCATTTTTTTTTCATAATGTTTCAATCTGCCATCATATTTTTAGTCAGCCTTATTTTGTTGAAGGAGTCAATGCTATTCTATGAGATAATATCATGAGACAGTGGAGTTGGTGGTCATTTGGGAACTTCTAGGGGTAGCTGTCTTCTTAGTATAAATTAAATCTTTGTTCCTTGAAAACAGTCCTAATAGCTTTCCTCACTATGTAATATTGCTGCTAATTCCTAAACTGGTCAAGGCTGCCAAAAGAATGAATATTTGGGTGACTATGCTTTACTCATTTGAACGCCACTCGTGTAGTTCCCATATTGATGAGGCTCTTAAAACAGCACCTGTGAGCTAATCTCACAAAAATATTAAATACATTGAGAGGAAGTACCAACACTTATAAAGATACAGAGTAAAAATTACAGCATCCAAATGTCCCCAGATCCCTGCGTGTATTTCAAACATATTTTTTAAATTCTCTGCAATGTTATGGCAAGGAGCAGAGCTGAGGAACCATAAGATGTTAGTGGTTGGAACAACCCTCAGCGTGTTCATCTGAAGCCCTAAACTGAAAAACATGAAAGTCTTCCAGACTCTTTGAGAGATTTACAAGTCCTGCATATGTAAGAGCCTATTTCATCTATCAAATTCTTCAAAGTAAATGACACTTTGATGCATCTTAAAATATGTATGCTACTTTGGGACAAATTTTTAAATCTCTATTCAGTTATCTGATACTATTTTGTAGTAAGCAATGTAACTTTTCAGTTTCAGTCATGTAGAAATGTTAATACTGGTGTCAATAAGCGCAACTTCACAAGTGTTCCTAAGTTTAGCCACCTTGAAAATTAAGTTTAAAATAAAATAAGATAAGGTAAAGCCTACTTAGGAAGATCACAGTTGACACTTTGAACGGCTAACTCCTCTAAAAAACAAAACAAAACAAAACAAAACAAAACAGCTCCCTTAGGATTTTTTAATGAATGAATTATACCTATAACTCCTGCTTCCAAGGATAAAATCAATCTTTAATTCTTGAGACTTCTGAAAGAATAATAATTATTTGACACTGGTAAAAGAAGAACAAGCTAGAATAATATTATTTCAGTTTTGCCACCAAAACCAAAATTAACTTTTCAAAAGCTTAAAACCTAACTCTCCTGGTCTATTCTTAACTGCAATTCAAGGTTTTGCATTGGCTTCTTCTAACTGAATGGAAAATAAATTGCCAATACCCAGTGAGTAGCTTCTTTTTTAATCAAGAAATGGTGTCTCTGTCAAGTATTTCTAACCATAGTGAGCTCTTCTGTCCAATTTGAAGCCTGTTTGACTTCTCCAAAATTAAACAACAGCAAACTAAACACTGTCTTCAACAGTAAACTTTTTGTTTACTTGCTTGAAAAGTTTATTTTGAAGAGAACATGACTAGTTTTCTTTCAAAAAATTCACATGGATGCAGAATAAACTCAGGTTTGAATCTGAAGCCTGTTTGAAGGAGAACTTTCATCCACTATACCACTGTATTAAAAATGGTGCTCTCAATGCAGAACAGAAAATTCCTTATAAAGTCATACTGTGGCCATATTCTACAATGGAAAAATGTAGAATATGAAGAAAATGAAGATGAAAAAAACCTTTTTCTTTTGTATAGCCACAGCTCCAAACCCCTTCCCACTAACAGACAAATCCTAGTGAGAAATAGCTAATAGCATTTTTAAGTAATCATTACTCACTATAATCCCAAAAGATTTTTGTGGGCATCTGGTAGTCATTAACAGGATTAAATTTATCAGACAAGTCATTTTGCTTAATTAGGTGGCTAACTGGCAAGGCCATCCTACAGAAAAGTACTGAAATCGTTGAAAATAGCCTCAAAAAGACCTTATGTGGACAGGCAAAGATGTTTTATCACTGTCTTTCTGAGCATTGCTAAACAATCAGTTGTATCCTTAACAGGTGAGTCATTCTATTTTCACAGTTATCAGATACAGTTATCAGCGTAAAGCAGGCTACAAATTTTTAATGAAATGCAATTGCATATTTCTTTACCTTGTATTGAACTGAGAAGCCAAATCTATAATATTATGTGCAAGGGGTTCACACTTGCAGTATTTAGTCTTCATTTTCAAAGGATAAAGTATTCCCACACTGCACTTGAAAGGTGTTTTTATAAACATTAACATGACTTAGGAGAGAAGCTGTGATTATTCAGGAGTCACATGAAAAGTGCTATTTGCAAACAGGCATTTTGAACTAATTTTAATTTAACATTCTGAAATTCATAAATGGAAAAATTCTAATAATTTATTTGCAAAGATCTATGGTCTGCAACTGTACTCCACTGTTTGAAGTAAATACCCTCTTTTTTCCTCAAGATTTTCTCCAGAGACTTTCGCACTTAGTGACATGCAAGTTTCCCTAATGTAAATGGACAAAAGGCAGAATGTAACACTCTGATCTAATTAACATAAGATCAATGTACAAGGAGAGAAGACTAAGCCACGGAAAAGAAAAGAACAAGTAAATGATTTTTTAGGACATCCAAATAGCATAGAGAAATCCTGAAGTGTCTTTAAATTATCAGAGGAGTCATCTATAAAAGGCTGCAGATAGCCCAAGGTCTCTCTTTTCTCATAGTATCCTTTCAGCCATCCTCATTCCATCCAGAACAATGAACAATTTCTTCAAAGCGTGGTGAGAAAAGAGTTTTCTTCAGCATCAGTCCTGAATGACTCCTTGTTTCTAGCTCGTTCTTAAAGAGAGGCCACTGTAGTCTATAAATCAGCGGTTTGATTCCTCCCAGACCTTAGGATGCTATCTCAGCACCGCCCTACATCAACAGCTTTCCTTTCTTATTTCTTTGTGTAGCCTTTTGAGTTTCTTTCTCTAGTCTGCCTACTAGTATGCCTGTTATGAATAAGCACATTTATATTTATGGTGCCCTCTGTTTTATTTATTTTATCTTCCTCAAACCCAAGCCTAATGAATAAGACTACTGAGGTTACAGCAGCCTTGCCCTTCTCTCCTCTTCAGGGTTTAGATAAATACTTGTTTGTGTCTTTTCTTGCAACAACTTCACCAGCTGTAGCCATTTTCTGCAAGAAAAGTGCCTCAAGGTCAAGCAGAGTGGATTCTGCATTTCTGAGGCGAGAGTTTTATTTTCAAGGTATTATGTGTTTCAGGACTCACTCAGCATTACAGACAGATTATGTTGTCAATGTCAGGACAACAAAACTCATACATTATGTGTCAGGTTGCGGTGAGCAACTTAATTCCAGTCATCGTGATTCAAAAGAGAGGGGCAAATCTCTGCGCTTGTCTGTATCGCCTGAGTGGACAGGCAGGGCAGTCTTGGTGCACATGTATGTATCACCTGCAAGGGCACTCCTTGGGAGCAAGATTTTTAGTCCAAATACTTGACAAAATATGTAGGAATGCCACCCAAATGCCATAAGACAAAATTCACTGATATCATAACACTGATTGCTACTGTGGAGAGATTTTTCCCACAAAAGAGTATTTTACGTGTTTTTTTTTTTTTCTCGTGAACCATGACACTCCATGCTATTCCTGATGCCCAAGGGCCCACATACTGTAGGGTATCAGAGAGAAAAACAAGTTTTACTCACACTGTTTTACTAAACATCTAGTTGCTGCTAAGTCACTTAGTCAAAAATTGTTCAACAGGAAGACTGTTAGCATCATTTTGGATGTCTATGGTACCTTCCAACTCTGTCTATAATGAATGTAGGTGGCTGAACTTGACACAAATACTATTATTGGCAGGGGGAAAAGTTATTTTTGAATGTAATGGAAACCTTTGAAGACTATTGTCTATTTTCTAATATATTAGGAAGATTTAAGTCTAGCAAATTGGAATTAAGTTCCTCCCATTAGACTCCACGTGCTCTGAGCTTCATTAGCAATAGATCCGAAGAAGTTGTTGGGGTCCTAACTCCTGGCAAAGTTGATTAATTGGAAAGCTGGATCATGACAGCTGGAGAATTAACCCTTCTGAGCATCTAAGCCTTGGTCTCTGGTCTGCATTCAGATTAATTAGAGCAAGTCTCACTGAAAGCAGTAGGGATAGTAGCAACGACTCCTAAAAGACACCTCTCCACTTCTGTCTTGTACCTGCACTGTCACTCAGCTGCATTATGGAGCACATCAGAGAGACGAGCTGTCTGACAAAGCCTCTTTTTCCTAGAGTTAATTTTCAGCTGCAGCAATTCCCTGATCATATTCACTGTGTGGCTGAAGTCAAGAGCAACCAGGGCTAGTGAGCAGAATGGGGCTCTCCTCTTTGCTCACAAGGTTAAACCACTAATACCACTGCAGGGCTATGTCTCCCCTCTAAGGTAACAAAGAAATTATAGTTTATCTTTTTAAGGGATAGAAAGTGAAAAAACGTGTTTTTATTACTTTGAGCACATGAGATCTTAAAATCATAAAAAATGTATTACTGCAAGCAGTTACAGATAAACTCATTGCTGAAAAAATAGTATATATACTACTTGAACTTATCAGAACCTATAGAGCGTGGAGAGAAACAGAAAAGCATTCTCTAGTTCCTCATTTAATTTAATAAAAAGGTGAAATTAACAAAACCTGCTGGTTTCTTTTTCACTAAACACATGACATGAAAGACGTAACCTTTTACCGTGTTTCATTAATGCAGCCTTCATTTCATTAACTGTGTAATCAAATGATTTTAAGTGTTCAAGTTTTTTTTTTTTTTTTTTTTTTTTTGCAATAATAAATTTGCATGGACTCTTACTATAAGGGAGATATATATATACATCATATCCAAAAATAAATCTTCAAGAACAATTATTTTTATCTCTTTATATATATATATATACACATACACACATATATATATAATTATATATGTTTTAGTATAGCTCTAGTCAATACAAATCGTATGCAATGTTTTGCAGAACAGGTGCTTCATTGTTTTGCTCTCTCAGCATTTTCCATTCATATGAGTTATCCTCACAAAGCTAAATTGGCATTCAGCTGGGTATAGTCAGGTACAGTTAGACACAAAGTGACATGCATGCAATCAGAAGCAATCAAGTAAATTACACCACGTAGTTCTATTTACAAGACCCTCAGTAAACTAAAATCAAACTTATCCTTTTTGTTATTTTTTATGGACAACTGTAATTTTCATATATTCAGAGAGCAGAACAAACTGACTGAAGCAAGAGCACTGTGTATCTACAGTCAGTGCACCTTAGTGCACCTAGTTTCTTTATTCTCATCCAAATCAGCAGTAGATGGGCAAACATAGAATCATAGAATCATAGAATCATAGAATCATAGAATCATAGAAACATCATCAAGACAACTAAATATAGCATTGGTAGAGGCTTCTGCTTCATGCCCCAACTCATTATTGGCAGCACTGGGCTTACGTCCTTTCATTTAGCAGGTGTATCACCTGACACACACGCACACCAAAAGAGATTTACAAGGATTAAATAACCAAGAATGTAAATTATATTATTATTATTATTATAAATAACTGCTTGGCATTAAATCATTGTAATTATAAATGATTTGGTGTTATTGCATTCATTTTTGAGATTTCCTGAATTACTTTCCTGAGTACTTTTCATTAGCTTAGATTCAAAGTGGTTAGACATTCAACAATTAATTACTGTAACCATGTTCTTTAAACCTACATCAGCACACCAGTCTATTGCTACAGGAGTACACAAGTCTGGTAGTTCTCAGCTGACCCTTTTTCATTATCCTAAGCAGCAATATTTGCAATGTATTTTTAATAAACTTGTTTATAACAGAGTCAAACTGAGTCCTTTATTAATTCTAGGATGTCCTCACATAAGAATCTTCATTTTATGGATCATCATTTTGTGTTATAGTATTTATTGATGACAAAAACTGTCATGACTTAAGGTGGAACTTCAAACTAAATGGGTCTTAGCATGAAAAAGAATAAAGCTGTCTCTTTGCTTTCACATTAAGCCTTGGGACATGATACTCCTGTACCAAGCAACGACAAGAAGGAAAGATAAAGTGAACTGGAAAGATTTCATGAATCAAAAGGCAGAAGCTGCATTAGAAGGGTTGCAGACAGCTCCAGTTTCCAGCCTGATCCAAGAAAAAAACCACATGCACAGAAACAACAACAAACCTGTTTTTTTAAGTTTTAAAAAAATCTATGAACATCTATGTTTGCATCCTACACATCTCTCCTGTGCTTCTGAGAGATAAGCTACAGGCAGACAGCCACAGTATAATTGGAACTGTTGTGAGCAGTGTGATACCGCCACTATGTCCTGGGGGTCAGCATGGATCAGAGAGGCCTGTTATTGTGAAACAGCAGAGTTCCTGCTTGCTTGAAATTGCATGAGCAAAGACAGGGGGAAAACTTACTGCTATTTTTGCCAGCCCTGAGAAGTTTAGAGCTTATGAACCTAAGGACTCATCCAGACACACGGAGTTCAGCCATTGCTGATGTTGTTCAGTTCGCTTGACATGTGTCAGACTGGTACTCCTAAGATACAGAGGGGGAAAACAGAAAATATAATGAGCAGGTGCAAAGCATATTTCTCCCCACCACCATCGTGTATAGAAATAGATTTCTGATGGCTTAAATGAGAATGTGGTCAAGTTTTTCTGCTGCTGTTGAGCATATAGGCTGACCAATGATGTTGGTCGAACTACAGATTATTGGCAGATGGAGATCGGGACACACATTGAGATTATTGAATGTACAATACTTCAGTCAGAGATCTATCTGCTGTATAATGGAAAAATATTTTTAAAAGGATATGATTATAAACATAAAGTTTATAACATAAAGTTTTACATTAATATATGGGAACATATTAGTGATTTTTTTTTGAAAAATACTACTTTGCAACATATAGAGCTATAATTTATACCTTTCATTTATTTTCTTAACTTCTAAGTTAGGAGCAAGATATTTTATTGTTTCTTTTCTTTTTCTTCAATCTAGTAAAATAAATTTTAAACCGAAATACTACCTATATTTAACATAGACAAACAAAAGTCTTAGAACAAAAGCATGATTCTACTGCAAAATTAAATCTCAAATCTTTTTTTAACAGAAAGATGTGAGGAGATGGTATTATACCCAGTCTACTAAAATCAACAGAATTCTGCCTTAAATGGGCCTTCAATAAAGTTCTATAAAATACTTCATAGCTTCAGAATGAATTTCTTGTGAAAAGCACTGACTACCTGGAAATACTGAATAAACTGGAAAGCTCCTTATGGTAGGTATTCCTGTTACACATTTCTATATCACCAACCATGAAGGAACTTCTGAATACTGAGTGAAATAAGTGAAATGTAAGTATATAAAAATCTGTGAAGCCTTTGACCTTCTACAAAAAAAAAATGTTTTTTAGATAGTCATGCTTCCTAGTTGATCCACTTCACTATTTTTCAAAGCACTGAAACAGACTATTTTTCAGTACTTTCATTAATCGCTTAAAAATAATAATTCAATTACAAACATCATATTGATATTTTAATAATGCCTGATCCCAGTAGGAGAAGAAATGTTTTTTTTCTTAACGTAGTTCATTCAAGGATTTGTGCTGGGGGAAGAGGAGATGTAGTTGCTTGGAAGAGAACAAAGATCTGAGCCTATGTCTCATTTCTGCAGCTACTTTATCTAATGAAAATCTAAGCCAGCAATGAGGATAGTAACAGATGTAACAGACACATTAAAGTATACACTCCGCACTATCAGGCACTTCTGAGATTAACAACTGGTATTTTCATTTACAAATATTCATGTTGCTTTCTAGATTGTTTGCCCTATTTACTTCTTTGGCAGTAATGCATCAAATATGCTATAAGGTAATCCTTCTCTCAGCACTTATCAATGAACTATGAAATAGTATTAAATAGAATTAATTAGAAGTTTTAATGAATCATGTCTGTCCTCATTTATTATACAATGTAATTTTCAGGGAGTGATTAATTATGAGCCACAGATGAGTGAATGGTTAATGTAGTTTGTTAACCTTACTAAATAGCTACAGTACACAGTGCAAGTTAGTTCTCCTCCATTATTAGCACATACTTACGTGCCTGCCATGGCTTTAACTGAAAGAGGAGATTTTCATGGCTTTGCCACTAAGATGCAGAATCAGCTAGCTGTTAACCTTCCTCCCTGTATTATTTTACAGCTTCTGACAGACCAATACCTTTTTTCCCTCCTTCCTCCCCCTTCCAAGCCTCATTTTCAAAGCTGCTGAAAGCCATATGCCAAAAATCCTCCCTTTCACCCGAATAAATTTGTATGTATAATTCCCTGTACACCACTTAGCCCATTTAATATTTTATCCAACTCTCTGAGATTCTCAGCATGCTGAAATCAGGCCTACTAATCGCCACCGGTCATTGAGGACACAACTAGCTTTCAAACTCCTAAAGGCAGGGCAGTAGAACTGGAGATTTTTTTTGTAAGAAGGGGCATACTGGATCAGACAAAGGAAATCCAACCCTTCAAAGGACCAGATTTTTCCAGGCCACAGATTAACAGCCCCTTTTACAACAGATCATGTTATCTTCCTGTTTTCCCATAGTATTTCACATCCTGATTTTAAGTTGCTGTCCAACATAGTCAAAAAATTAATGTGAACCAAAAAACACTCACAGGAGTCCTGAGTGTAAGGAAGAGTTCAGGAAATGGAATGTTTATATGATGCAATAATCTGTGATAACCCTATGCAGACATGGATGGTTAGAGTTTATGGTATACACTGTTTCCAGGTGAGACCATATTATCTATCTCCTGGCATATAAAGTTAAATTTGCAATCATAGTTTCCTTAGCAATTGAAGATAAGCCTAAAAGTACGTCTATTATTACACTTATGAGATAAATTTATGTTCTATGAAGAGCATTTATCATTGAATTTGCAGTCTGTCCATTTGCCTATGGGATATATAAAATCTCATTAAAAAAAAAAAAAAAAAAAAAAGAGTTCTGTGTAATAAATTGAATTGTTCTTTAAAATCAGGTTTATATAGCCAGTGGACACAGATTTCCACAGCATTCTTCATACAATCCGGGTAGCTACCAAAAGCCTTCTTTACTCAAAAGCTTATGGCAAAACCTCCTTTATCTTTTCTCCTTGTCTCCACAATGAAAACACCAGGAAGCAACAACGAGACATTTCTGAAGAGGTCCCAGCATCTAGCTCTCAAAAGGCACTATGATATCTACCATGGGAAAAAATAGGATGGCGAAGAGGATCAAAGACATAAAGCTAAAAAAAAAGGGGGCTTTAAATAAGCATTAGCAGCGGGCATCACATAAATATGCTGTGCACACAAGGCAGGTGATGCATAGGTCCTATACATTGCACAGAAGGGCTTTGCCAGCTGGTAGCTGCATGACTTGTGTCTTTCAGTCAGTCACTGAGCTCAACCTGGAGCCCTGCACCCAGCTGCCTACACCTGCATCATCTGGCACCCCGCACTGTTTCTAGGGTCCTCAGACATCCTTCTGCTCTTCACTCAGAGACAGCAAGTCCTACCATCTGTTTCGGCTACACTTCCCGCCTATCCACCACCCAGTCCTGAGCTGCCCAGAGAAAAATACCTCTGCACTTCAGAATCTGTCAAAATCAAAACATCCTGACAAACTTTCTCAGTTTCCAGAGAGGATTTCTCATTGATAAGAAAGATATTGTTAAGTCTCATTGATAGTCTGGAAAGGGGACACAGACTCACGACCTAACTGTAATCAACCAGATGACCTAGATGACAGCATCTGGGAAATAACAGTTTAAAGCATCCGGGGCACACTCTTCATTTTGTGGCACGTTTGTGGCACATTTTTCCAAATAATTTTTGAAAAGGTTTGTTTTCTATGCCATTTGTAGAAGACGCTGGAGACAGTTACAACTCCACTTTTTCAAACAACCTTCAATAAAGTAGACATCAAAACCAGAACCAACATGCAAGAGTGCTCGAGGAGCATCTGTGTTCTCTGGTATTTCAGCCAAACTTGACCTAAAATCATCCTCTTTTCACATAGATTCTTTCTAACACGGTGGAGAGGAATATCTTAGCTCTCACAAATTCAGATGCCTGTCTCAAGATGCAGTGGGCTTTATAGACTTGAGCCCTTTCCCATGATAAGCTTTATGGGCATAAGGTACCTACCTTCTTATAAAACTGTTCAGACATGGGGACAGGAAACAATATATGCACAAATATGGCACACAAAACCCAAACTTTACCTCTATATGACCCAAAGTAATACCATGACAAACATGAAGCAATCTCAACTAGCCCCTAATGCCCTATTTTCCTATCTGAAAGGAAAAGATGATGGAGGAAGCTGAATTTCTTCTCATCAACATTTCACTGAATAAATCAGCTTCTTTTTCTTCCCTTCTTGTCAAGGTAGCATGCTAGTTACCACTACCAGACTGGAAGAGAAAAAAAGTGTAACTTGAATTTCCTAGCGAGCAAGCTGATCTGCTTTCACAGTCAGCCAAAATTGGCTCTTGCTCATTCATCTCTCAATTTATAACTGTTATCAAATGGGTTAAGAATTAACTTATTTGACATAAGTGAAATGCTTTGCTGTTTCTTCTGGATTATTACTTTCTTTGTGTACAAATGGAATTCATGCTAGCAGAGACTTAGCACAAGAGCCATAAAAAGAGCAGACGAGGATTTAGTCAAAAAAATCCACAACATAAACCATTTAATAGACCGGATCTAAATTCAAAGAAGCTACTGTGCTCCTCATGCTGTAGCTCAGCCAACACCACCGTATTTTATGACCTTTACTTTAATACAGGTCGGACACTGTATTCTAACTGCTCAGGAGTGGTACTGTACATCATAAGCCTATGATGTATCATAGAAAACATTTTAATGGGATTAAATTCTTCACAAGCCCAAATAACTACGAAAAAAATATAGGTTAAGTGAACACCGAGTCACAGTGGCCTAGGTTACTTATTGACAATGCAAAAGTCTTGCAAAAATGTATGAGAAAAAGTTGATTTTCATTTACATCCATGCTTCAGACTTAGTTAAAGACTGTATGCATTGAGAAAAAGGTAGACTTCCATTCGAACTTGCTTCTCTGTTGCTTGACATCAGACAATTAAACTAAACTTCTAAGAAGTTTATTTTCCTCACTTGATTAGTCATAGATAATAATTCTTTTAAAATAAACAAAAATAGTTTTAAAGAAAAGGATTTGTGGGAAGAAAGAGTAGCTTATACTTCTTCAGTCTCTTTTCTTCTGCTCTTTCTCAGTCTAACACTCAATAAATATAACACTTAAAAGTGTTTTTATTCATTCCCTGTCCATATTTGCCCTTTTCCTCTTTCATGCTATAATGCTCCAGGGGGAAAAATCACTTTTAAGTTGTATTTTTTATTCAACACCTTCCCCATCTCTTCTACTAGTCTCTTTGACACTTGGTCTTGGCACTGACATGAATGAGAAACATACAAAAATCCTATTCAGCATGAGATCATCTTGTACTGACAACACTCAAAATGCTGCACTCCAGTCTTAGTTCACTCTTTTCATTCAGTGCTTGTATCATTAAGAGTCTCTGGTTCTGCAAGACACACATCTTCCTACATATTAAGATTTTTTTTTATTTTATTTTATCAAAAAAAGATATAGTCAACTATCAAGTAGACTAACATATGTCTCCCCTCCAGCCTGAAAATCTTTAAAATAGAGTCAGAGAAATATACTAAAGTGTATTCAGAAAATTTTAAAGGAAGTTGCGTACTATCATCTTTCACTTGCAATATTTCTATTAAGTGCACCTCAAAGACATGTAATTCTTCCAATATGTTCTATCATCTCTAAGATTTCAGTTATTTTTAGTTTAAGGACTTAATGATATAGGTGTGATTTCTATGTCTTTAATCATCCCTGTGTTTATCCCTCAAACGAACTTACCCAATCTCCAGTTGAGATCTCACATAGAAAATTTTAGCATCCACATTCTTCAGCTGGGAGTTCCAAGGTTTGTGACATGCTGTGGGAAGAAGTGTTTACTTTCTTTTCATCCTGAACTTACTGCACACTAATTTTATTTGATAATCTTAATGGTTACTGAAAGAGAGAGGAAACTGTCAGTCT
>JAWLRI010000182.1:738625-765142 GCA_034781795.1 Crypturellus tataupa
TCTACCCTCTCCATGCTACTTATGATTTTTAAGCTTTATCACACCATTTGTATGACTGAAATTTCAGACTGAAGAACCTCATTTTACTTGGTTATTTGTTATACAGAAGATACTCCAAACTTCTGATCATTCTCTCTCTATTTTTATTTATCCTTCCTGACATGAAGGAAATAGACCCGCACACACTATTTAATGTGCGAGTGAATCTGGAATTATGAACATGATGTTTTCTGTTTTGGGGTTTTTGTTTGTTTTGTTTTTGAGGGAACATTGAGCTGGCTCAATTAATCAGATTGCCTATTACGACCCTTTTCTTTGTCTTCCTAGTTGGTCATGATCATCTGAAAACCTGTCCTCTTAGATGGGAAACAAGGAAGCTAGTCTCCCCACCTCCTCCTCCCTCCCCCAGTACATCACATATCCCCTTAGAATCTCATTGACCATTTTCTTGCCTCATCACCTAAGGTCCCTGTACAATTCTTTCTAGTCAGCCTTTATTTCCTTAAATAATTTTCTCATCTCACTACTCACCCACCTTTCCAGGACATTTATGAATATGTTAAAGAAAACATTTCCCTGCACAATTCTGCTAGTGATCTCCTTCCACTACAAGAATTAATCATGAATGCTTGGCCTCTCTTTCACTGACAGTGAAGCTATATCAGCCATTGTGGAAACCAAGCAGAGAATAATTTGATTTGACCAAATTATATCATTAACGTTTTTGACATTTGTTTCAATTACTCAGATAATAAAAGTGTATGATACTCATTACAGTAGATTCTCATGCTGAAGGATGAGGAGGGGAATTTCGTGTAAGGCAGAGACTGTGGAGAGAAGGATTTTCAATTCTCCTCCCAATTAGAAATAGGGAGGTATTCCCCTCTCGATGGCATAAATTAATTCATAATAATCTTAACATAACAAAGGAGGAATTTTCCTCCTCTTAAAACAAGACTGGAAAGAAAATCAACTACTTACTAGAAAGTAAGATCTTCTAATCATTGAAGTTGATGCAAATTTTGATTATTTTTGTGATTATTACCCATCCATCATATCTGCACTATTACCATAATGGGTGTCATAATTTTCCTCCAAAATTGAAAGCTAAACTAACATTCCAGATGCTTCCAGAAAAGGTTTTTCTTTTTCAAACGCTCTATGACACCATTACATGAATATTAATTTGATTTCCCTCCTCTCAGCATCTTTTCTCTCTTTTTGTCCGACATTTTCAGTTCAGACTGTGGGAAACAAGCCACCAGAACAATCTGTAACAAGAACCCTACAAAGCTGATGGTAAAATCAGGAAAGGTGCTTATGAGCACCACAAGTCATACCTTGCAGATGGACCTAGCAGGGCTGCTCGGGAGTACCAACTCAACACTGCTGCATACACAACGTGTGCAGTGACGATGACGTCTGTGCAAGCTTTTCACAGTGCAGACGCTGGTGCCA
Source organism: Crypturellus tataupa (assembly GCA_034781795.1). Classification (NCBI taxonomy): domain Eukaryota; kingdom Metazoa; phylum Chordata; class Aves; order Tinamiformes; family Tinamidae; genus Crypturellus; species Crypturellus tataupa. The sequence continues at coordinate 740,084 of JAWLRI010000182.1, forward strand.
AAAAGTTACCAACATGATTTTCAGTTGGGTTTCAAGGGAGTGTGAACAGATAGAAAACATAATAGTTCTCAACTTTTCAGACAATCCAAACTCACCCATGTGGCAGAACATCTAGGTCATATCATGAAAAATGAAGACACTATTGCAAGGCAATGGCAGAAGCCTCTTCCCTTCTCTCACTATAGAACTTATTCCAGCCTAAACTTGTCTTGGACAAAACACACGCACACATGAACACACACACCCTCTGGCCTTCTCCTTTGGCAAAGATGTCTTCCAAGTATCAGACATAGCCATTTCAATAGGGAGCTTAGCCACATAACCCACTATCTTGTCAACAAAGGATTCTCTTTCTTTTCCTACTAAAATCCAAAAGTCTTATCCCAGCAACAAAGATATGTCTGCTCTACTCCCACTTCAGCCATATGCCTGTCTGAGAACGGGTTAAAATATTTCTCTGCACTCCCTCAAGTTCCCCGATCTAAGCCCGTTCCTCAAGAATTATCTAACCCAATCGCACCTAGAGTCACATATGCTTATTTTGAACAGAGTAGTAATATCCTGCTGACATTATCTTGGGAGTAGATCCTAAACAGCAAATATACAGATGTTTACACTCCATAACCATGCAAAACACAGTCAAATTTGTCTGATCTCATATTTAGTTGAAAAACAACTATTTTATATTGACATTCAGTCTACCAAACCAGGCAAAAAATATTCCACCTTTGCAGTGTCTTTCAGTGACTAACTGCCTTCCTAAAGGTTGAGAAATATTTCTTCTACTTCATGAATAAAGAAAGAAAGCTAGAACTTTTTTTTTAAATGCTTTTCAAAAGCCTGTAGTTTACAGGCCTGTGACACCCAAAATTATTAGGTTCTATGTGATTGGGCAAAAAATCATTTAGCATTCATCATGGACATCTTTGCGGTGGCTGTAGAAGATGGAAGATGCAAAAGGGCCAACAGGATCCATCTCCTCAGCATTCTCAAGAATTTACTTGTCTTGCTTGCTAGGTGTATCATCATTTGCCTATAAATGTTGCACTCAGAGTCACACAGGCACTTTATCTGAGAGGCTAGGATAGAAACCAAATCTCCTGATATACACTCTTGTAAAAAGAGCATCCTGCTTGTTCAGATTCTGTATATTGCACATTTGGATGCACAAATTGTCACTTTAAGTGTGTAAAACTAGCATTTTATATCTCTAAATGCCTCTTTGGGCACTTGATTTCAAGGCAGGCACATTATCTTTAGATGTCCATGTTTGAAAATTGAGCTTTCAATCATTTTTTCATTCATTACTTGACTTTCACTTTTTTTTTTTCCCACAGAGGAGAGATGGATGGATACAGGTACAGTATATATTTCCTCCAGAGGGTGATAATTCTGGGCCTAATATTACAGCATCAGCAAATCGGGTTTGTTTTATTGCTGTGCTGAGACATCACTCCCACAAGCACTGTTTTTGAGGGGTTGGTAATTCCTGAAATGATATAATTCAGCATTGCGGCACCTGACCATTCATAGAAAGAATGGAAATTAAAAATATTCACCCTGCCCATGAGTCCTCTAACTCAGTCACAACTCTGTTTGAAGTGTATGAAGACAGTCACTTACGTACAGCTGTGAGAATCCTCAACACTGTCTAACTTTTTCTTGTATATATAGATAGAAATTTCTTCAACATGGTACCTTCCATTATCAAAATCACAATGTCTTTATACATTCATATTCCAAAATAGCAAGGTGACCACATGCTACAGAGTTTTCCAAATAAATGAAGCTTTCACTGAAGTATACTCTGCCCATATTTATCTCAGTGTTTATTTTTTAAGACATTTTAAAATGCTGTCATACACAATACGTTATCCTTCATTTCACATTGTAAATCAAAACTAGCATCTAGAATGATTCTATCTGTGGTAGACGTATCTTAATCACTGTGTCATGGAGTAACCTTGAAGTGTCACCAAAAGAAGCACCACTTCAAAAGAGTTCATTTATTTAACAGAAGGACAGAATAAGGGAATAATAGCTTATTTAAAAAAAGAGCTATGAAAAAAATACTGCAAAAAATGCCTAAATTAGCATTTTTAGTACTTCACATACTCCCATTATTGCTTTCACTTTGAAATGTTCTGCATTAACAGACTGAAGGTAGAAACAGAATTGAAAGTGTCAACACCTCTATTTGAGTACTTTGAAAGAGACAGTAATATTTGAAAGACAGATGTTTTAGTATTTTTTCATTAATACAAGGGAGAAAACTCTACTGTTTCAAATTCCATTGTGCAGCAAATTGACAGTCTTACCTTTTGCAGTACCTGCTGAACACCATTTGATGCACTTTAGACTGTGCTGGTTCTTCTCTAATTCCTGAAGATTATGGCCTTCCTCCACAATGTTCATAAATGATTCATTACACTGCTCTGTACTATACATACAGATGAAATGCATGGAAGAAAGTTTCACAGAGGAAATTTTGGAAATTACATACTCTCTGAAAGTACCACTTCAAATGCTAATCTTTTCAATCATTAAGTTGAAATATTCTGCAATAATAAACACTTCATAGATATTGATAAGACTGCATCATTACAAACTATCACATTTTGAATTACAAACATATTATAGTGTACTTTAAAACCTAAAACAAATAAAACATTGATGTGCTGTCAGTGCCAGAAAAAAAAAAAAAGCTTAATTCATTTTTCTAGTTGCTTCTGTGCCAGAAACAATATTTACTCAGTCCGTCATTCCATTACTTTCTTCGAACGGCCTGGGAGAAAAATAGCTCCTTATTTGAAAATCCTAAAATCAAGAATTAAAATTAAAGAAAACTTTGTATGCTTTGTACTTCGTATGGAATGGTGATCTAGGAAAAAAAATCTTTTAAAATAACCCCAATTTAGTAAATCAATGTCTTATATGTGAGAAAATTCCTTAGAATATCAAGGTTAGCCTAAAAAGTATCTTGGTTGAATTTTTTCAGATAAGTTTAGCCCTAGCTAGCATCACACTTTTTCTCCTACTTTGTTGTCAAGATTAGCAGGCAAAACAAGCACCTCTCCAGGAAAATAAAGGCTCCTTCTGGAGCTTAAAACAGATCACATGGTAGGATGCAGCCCTCAAACTTTTTTCTCCTACAATATGCCCTGTTCCTTCACTAGCTTTCCCATGCTCTCCCTACCCTAGAATATGAAGTCCCAGAACAGGACCAAGCCCAGCAGGATGGCAAAAAGAGCTGAGCCCTCACTGTGGACATCACACCAGTGGGGCACAAAAGTAGTTGCTTGGATTATTTATGCTCAAAATTAGTCCCATGTGCTGGGTTCAAGCACAAGAAGTCCAGCACCTTCACCTATTGGAACGCCACAGAAGTTTGTATTTCTATTTCTTTCTCTTTATTTGCTAAAATAGCTGACTTTAATCCATGAATATACAGGGACTCTGGTGTTCAGTAATTTTCCATCTGAACAGACAAGACAAAAAGCCTATGTACTTGAACAGCCCCTTAGGTGACTATACCTTGATGTTAAGCTTAAACAAAATGAGAAGATAAGTATTTTAAGTGCTTACCTAAAAGAGGATGTGAAGGCATTTTTATACACCTGCCTAGTCAACTTCAAACAACTGCATACATGGGTCTTGCAAAATATCCAAAATTTGCAAAGGTAGACCTACACCTAGCTAAAATATTTTTGCATGTACTTGGTAAAATACTTTTTTGGTGTATATGTTTTCTTTTGCATTTTCTTTTGCTTAACCTGGCTGAAAGTAGGGCAATTAAGTTGTGACTCAATGTTTATATAGTCTAGATTCAAACAGAAGACAGCAAAAGGTATTTTTTCCCTTAGCAAAATGGATTTTTTGTAATAGCTTATATATTCAAAGATATTAAGGCAGATGGGGTTAGCCAAGCACTGATGCTTTTTTTTTTTTTTTTTTTTTTTTTTTTTTTTTGCTCAGGTTGAATGATTTGAGCAGAACCATCATTAGGTGGAAGACCTCCACAACTGATTATATTATTTTCATTGAAGTCAAAAGATTTATTTATAAATAATTTCTTTGTGTTTATGTGTGTGCTATGCATGTGTTATTCTTAAAATGCAAAGAGATTCTATCATGAAATACATGCCAGATATTCTGCCTTCTTATCCCATTAACATAGGTGATGACAGTTTCTTTCATTGATTCATAATTTATATCCATGCTAAAGGGATATCTGATCAAATGAGTTATTTCACTCTTTATTTCCTAAAGCAGCTAGTTTACACAGCCACCAGAATAAAACTGTATTTCATTTCTTGTCACTAGAGAGTTTAGAAAACATTACTGCTTGAAAAAAAAAGATTCTCAAAGTGCCCCTTGTGACCACAGAAGATCAATTTTAACTAACTTTGTAGCACTATGTCACCATTTATGGTCTGGTCATATTAATAATTATCATCCTCAGATAATACACTGTATGTCTCAGGGGTTAATATGGCAGAAAACTTAGTAAACACACTTTTGAACTTTAGGAGATCCCATCTGAAAATGTAATTCAATAATTAAATAAAGCTAACACAGAATAATCTAATGACATGAACAGGATACATCAATCAGAAAGAGAAAGAAAAAAAAAAAAAACTTAAGTCAGATGGAAGAACTTCATTAAAGCAAAGGAAATAATATTTGTGGCACGAAGCTCAATCTGGGAAGAGCTCAAACCACAGGATTCCTGTTAAAGAAAGGCTGCTGCTGAGACACATCAAAAGATCATCTTTATTGAAGAACAATTGCATGACCTAGTTTCCTGGTCAGCAACAAGATCTTGCAGAAACTTCAGGAGCTGATAAAAAGCTCTGTAAAGTTAGCATGTGTACTTTTATCTTGAGTCTAGAAAGGAAGAGGGATTTTGAAAGAATTTCTACCATCCTGCCTTACATTTAGCTTTACAAATCATGTAAGCTTATGGATGAAGAAAGAAACAAAGTAAAAAAATATATATTTTCATAAATATTTACCATATTAGATAGAGGATCCTTAAAGATCAAATTAGAATCTGATAATATTTTTCTGTCTGTTGCAGATTCAAAATACAGTAAAATAACGAAAAAGCAGTTTGCTCAAGAGTTTCTATTTACTGCTTGCATTTTAGGAGCTACTCTCCCCCTCAGTTCTGTTTTTTTCTCGGAACAGCTAGTAAGACCTTATAAAAACCTAAACAGAACACAATTCTTAAATCTGATAAACATCAGAAAATCTGAAAATAAATCCCCTAAAGTAGCATTAAAAGATAAAACAAAAGACTGGATTCTCCAAAAGGCATCTATGAAATGGCTATGTAATGAAAGAGACAAAATCAGCCTGTAATTCTAATAGGCAGATCCAATAAAGAAAAGAGGTTTATAGTAAAAAACAGCTTAAGATAAAATAAATGGTAAATAATGATGACAAATAACTAATAATGATAAATTGATAATGATAAATAAATGATAAAGATAAAATTTTAAAAATAAAGCTAATACAGATTTTCAGTTCCTTTGTTTTCTATCTGCAGAGATATTACTGAAAAAATAAGACCTCCAAAAAATTTGGTTTTATCTTGATATTTTGTCCTATATTGTAGTCCAGCATTCACATACTTTAAGAATAGCTTCCAAGAGCAGTTCCAATTTTGACAGAGCCATCTCAGAAGTTTAGGGCTCAGGATAATGAACACTGTCCCAGCTAGGGGCGCATATAGTAATATATGCAGTTAGTGAGACAGAAGATAAAAATTGGAATATGTTCTTTAAAGTAAGCAATTTATTTACTAGAAAGACGTTACTTATCTTGACAAAATGAACCTAAACTGAGTATTCATAAATTGCACCCTTTTGGTCTGGCTTCCTTCTGAGTAAATCTATCATGTACAGCAAAAAAAAGTTAAGAAAATGCCTCTTCTTTTGGCCCTCTATATGCTAGCTTTTGCAGGAAACCACAAAGCTTTGAAGCCAGAGTGTCTTTGTTCTGAAAAGTTTGGGACTGATCATAGCTTGTGCCTAGACAAAACAAGATTCTACCAGGAAGCTTCATAAAAATACCAAAAGAAAGAACATCTCATCCAAATATGCCACCTGTGGACCAACAGCCATTTTCAGTAAAAGGAAGATGTCACATCACAAAGAAAACAGAAAGAGGTGAGGTTTCTCTTCCTGCTGTTTTATTCTTTTTTTCTACCTAGCAGTAGTTCACTTCTCTCCATCACTGCCGCCTTATAACTGGCTTGGCTGTTTCTGAAGCCACAGTCTCCTACTTGCCCTCTCTGTTGCAACTTTTTCCATTCTCTCAAAAGAAACAAGAACATTTCTACACTTTATTCCTCACAGATGCATTTTATTGCCCAAGCCTCTTGCTGAATTCTCCCCTAGACTCTCTTCCTGCTGCTATTCTAAATATTTTAAGAAGCATTATTCCAGATTCTATTTTTATCCCACTTTTTTCCAGTTCTAGTCACTCATCTGTTAACTTACCTTTTGTTTTCAGACTATGGTCTTTCCCATTCATAGAGACCTGGCTTTGGTATTTAAAACTAACCTTTGTGCTGAGAAATGACAGGCCTTCTTGGGAGAGCACAATACAAAACAGATTTCTGTGCCAGTTTTTCAGTATGAAGTTTTATAGCTGACATGAAACATGTAAAGACTTCAGTATACATGTTATTCACATATCTGCACACATGCAATATACATACCCTGCTCCAGCAACCCTTTTCATCCCTACCTCATGTGATTCATATCTGAATATACTACTGCTTCTCGCCTCACATTTCAAGTATTTCACGAAGCTGAGTATCTTTCAGGTCTGTAATGAAGAAAACAGGCTTTGAAAACTGCAAGTCGAGTCAAGTGTTATCCATTCTAAATGTTCAATAGTTGCCAGAAAGTTAAGATCTAGCTTACTGAACCTAAGCTATAAAAAAGAAGTTAGAAGTGTGAGATTTTACCACCTGTTTATTTTTGCTGTTTGATTTTTTCTTCTATATTTTTTTATATTTTTTTTTATACAGTTTCATCTATCTGTTCAAAGATCTCTTATCAGGATCAGGCTGTGAGTCAGTTAAATCAGCATATCCCCAGGTTAAACCATTTAGTTAAGTTTTAGTTCTGTCGTGCTTTGTTGCGCATTCACTTTCGCCAGGCAAGCCCAGTTTTCTAAGTTATATCTTTTAGACTGACAAACATATACAAAGCTTAGAGGGTATTTGGACTACAGAAATAGAGAGCAATACCAATACAGTATTTGTAGGAGGACTGACTTGAGAGGAGTCAGGATGTGGAGAATTTTGCAAAGTAAATATGAAAGTGGTAGGAGAACGAAGAAAGAGTTCTGGGCAATTATTAGTATTTTCTTGAGCTGGAATAGATAAGAGTGAAAGTCTGAGTGTAGAGCGTACTTTTTACAAGCTACTCAAAAGCTTTAAAGCACACTCTATACATGAATATACACTACCCATCATTCCTATGCAGCTCCACAGAGGACCTGACATATTTTGAACACCCAACACTACTCTTCTCTAAACCCAGACTTTGACTTCCTCCAGGGCAGTCCCACTAGAGACTTGTAAAAGACATGGTGCCACCAGTGCTTGCCATGATTATGGTAGCTCAGTCTTCCTGAGCAGGAGAACTTGTACTCTCCAAGGAACTAAAAGTGTTTTTTCCCAGATAGCTTGGACTGCTGGTTTCAGAATCTAAAATTGCCTAAATACCTCTCACAGTATCATTGTGTCTGAAGCTTCTGAAGTAAAACATGGGGAGAAGTCAGCAAAAATGAAAATTCAAAGCTTAAAAGTATAACAAAAACATAAAGGAAGAGACTGAAAATGAAAAAAAAAAAAAAACCCAAAACTGTAAAGTATTTTAAAAAACTGTTTAATCTGCATTTGTTTTATACGCATTATCAAGTATGTGGGGCATGCTCTTTTCTTGGCATTAATTGCACTCTTTAGGTACTTTTCTGATCCCCTTCATTTTCTCTACTAGAATCATTCAATGTCTTTTTCTGTTGTTTCAGATAAATGTTTTCCTCTCTGTGTAGAAGAGGGTTGCATCCTTTACACCAGTGTTCTCAGACACTGGTTTAGGAAAAAGTAATAGATCAGATAATTAATTAATTTTAGAAGCAATTTGCAGAATTGGCCATGGCTAATACTTTGGAATCTTACGTCAGATGCATATTGTTTTTAGTTCATATGGGAGAAAATACTCCCTAGCATTAAAACTCAGAAAGAAAAGACACTGCTGTCTGCACACCTTAATGCACCCTATAGTAGCATCCGGAATCTTCTTTGCTTTCCTAGAGACAGTTGTAATTAAGAGACCTGTCCTACAAAGTCAGACCAACTCTCAGTTTTGTAACACGATAACGTCTACAAGGAAAGTCCAGACTAGGTTTGAATATTTCATATATCTCCCTTTGACACTATTATGAGGGTAGAAAAGAAATAGAAACACTACTTTTACATGCTAAGTTTTTGGTAAGTAGAAAGGCAAACTGTTTTTCAGACAATACAAAGAAATAATTCCAAGGGCCATTAAACTGAATGTATATGAGAAAAAAAAAAAACACAGCATGTTGTTCCAAACCCTCTGTCCCCTCATGCCCACTGTACACCATCAGTTTTGCTTCAGGGAGAATACAACCTTCATAGGTACCATAACATGATTCATTGACTTTATACATACAACTTCTCAAAAGAAGGATTGCAGAAAAAGATGCACGAGAATCACTTTTGTCTTAAGAATTAGATTGTTTGACTATGGCAGAAAGACAATCTCTTCAGACCTTCTACCTCATATATACAAGGATTTTATAAATTGTGACTTATGATGAAACGTGTTCCCACCATCATCACTACTGTTTTTAAACACTGAAAAGGTAACAAAAAAGGTATCAATGTCTTCCTTAGGAAGACTCCTTTTTTTTTTTCTCCTCTCTCTCTCTCTTCCTCTCCAAATGAGTTTGTTTTTAGGTATCAGGACAAACACCAAGTCTCCTCAGCACTAACTGCAACTACATAGGAACTCTCACAGGAAAAACATGTACCAGTGTAACCACTTCTGGTTCATTTTCTCAAAATTATGGTATACAGTTTGATTCTCTTTGTTCTGCCTCAGTAAAATACTGAATACATACAAAAAATTCTTCATATTGCCTTAACAAGTGACAAAAAAAAAAAAACAATAGGAGGGAAACACCACTGCTCATCTCCATTATTAAATGACACTTACTGACATATTACAGCTGCAGATTTGCAAAACACAGGTTCTGCGGCATGTGTATCTCGTGAACCCTAGCAGGCAGGGGTTGAAGAGCACAGAGGAGTAAGCAAAAGGTAAGTCCTGCTAGAAATATATCATTGCAAAAAAAATCTCTTTGCTCTCATATCCACCAGAATGTTGCACTTATGATCATTTTATAAGGTAAAGGGTGGCCTCAACAACTGGATACCACAACAGTATGAAATTAGAGAGAGGAATCAAATCAATAGTAGGCCCAGGAGGAGAGAGACTGTTCCATCCTTGGAGCTGTTAGCAGGTGTGCTGGGTGCATACAGATTAGCTGATAAATGGCTGATTCAATAGACTGGTAGCAAGCACATGCTTTGCTAGAGATGACTTTTTAAGTCACCATACATCAAACAAGACAGTGTCAGCCTTTGAGGATAAACCTGTGATGGCTTGTTGTGCTCTTTGAACTGCCTCGGAGACCCAGAGAATAAAAAAGTGCCTGAATGTTCCCCTGAATCCGCTGGGAGGATTGAAAGCTTCAAAAGAGGAACACCATCACATCCGGGGGGAAATGCATTGATTGAAGGAACCAGTGTGAAATAGTCTTTAATAATTACCAGAATGCTTGAATCGACTGGTGTTTTGCTGAGCTATATTTTATCTTTATTGGATTAACTGTGACACAGTAGGTTATGTCAAAGGGAATCTGCATGAATATTAAAAGTAAATGTGGTGTGAATAATAGATAACTTACATTAGATGCACCAGCATGCAGCAATTTTTATTCACCTATGTAATTAGATTAAAACAAATCTGCTGAATAAAGTACATTGTCTTAGCATAATACAAATTCAAAATTATCAAGAAGTTATGAAATGGGGATAATTATTGGTCCTTATAAGATGCCTGTGTTTACACAAACACACAGAAGAGGAAGAAATTGTCAGAAGACTTCTGGGAAAAACAGTTTAGTAATAAATGGAAAACTCAGTCTTAAACTGAAAAGGAGTAATCTTCAAGTCTACTCAGAACTTTGGCTGCAGAGGTTTTGATTATTGAAATAAAGTCTGGGGCAAAGTGCAAGGGACAGAAATTACATAAAGCAGCTGAACCTAATACTACATTAAGACAGTAAATCCTTCTGGACATACTGCTTCAGATAGCTGGTATGGAATCTTCCAACTTCTTAAATGATTGTTCTTTTAGATAATGAGTTTGTTCTTATGAATACATAAGATACTGGTTCTGTTTCCTTCCTTTCCCTTCCCTTACTTTTCCTTTTCTTTCCACAACCATGCAATGTTTTGCATAGCCAAATACCTAAATATATGAATATTGCTGGTAACCATAGAAGTATAGAATTTAGACTAGAAGCTCCTGCTCAAAGCAGGTTCAACTAAATAAAGTTGTTCAGGGCCATATTTAATAGAATTTTGAAAAAGCCACTAATTAGCAGCTGCTAGATGAACTTTGTACCACTGGTACCAAATCTTTGAGCTCAGTAGTCTAGCCTTGTTTCCACCTGTGTTATCATCCATTTATCTAGTACATATCCCACCAATTTGGTGATAAGACTCTGAGCGACTGTGTCAAAAGTCTTGCTAAAGTCAAGATAAACAACATCAGCGACTTCTTGTTCACAGAGCCAGTCGCCTCATCACAGAAAGCAATCAGAAAGCAAAGGTTGCTAGGCATTATTTGTCCTTGGAAAATCTATATTGGCAGCTTCTGATACCTTCTGGTCCACTGTGTGTTTAGATATGGCATATTCTAGGAGGATTTGCTCCATAGCCTTCCCAAGTTGCCTGAATCGTACTCCTTGCCGTTCTTGATGATTATGACATTTGTTTTATTCCAGTCATTAGGAGCCCCTCCCAGATGTCATGATCATTTGAAGATGACGGCTGCCTTGTAATGGCATCAGCCTACTGCTTTGGTAGCTTTGGATGCAAACCATTTGGTCCCATAAGGATGTGCACGTCTACTAGGTTTAAGCTATCCCTAACTGACTTCACTCCCACATACTTTGCTAGTAGGCTTGGGGACTTGGGAGGTATAACGCAAACCTCTTCTGCTAAGGCAGACTCATTTTTGACAATGGTGCATTTAAAGTCAATGAACACAGTCCACTTACTTAGATCAATCACAGTCCTTAACATCTTTACCAACACCATCTACATTATGTCAGGCAATTCAGAGTTCAACATTTTAGCTTTTAAAAGAGCCTGGGAAGTGCAGAGTGTTCAGCTATTCAACCATTTTTCCCACACAGATTATAGAAGAGGGAAGAAATCACTTCTATTTCCTTCAAATTCAGGAAGCTAGAACTCGGAGAAAAGAAAATTATTTTAACCTTCTCAAAGAGTTGGCCTTTCTTTATAATGTTTTACTGTAAGATTTGCATTTGATATTTACTGTTCTCAGTTTAAGTACAAAGATAACACTTGAGGGGCAACAAATACCAGAACTGTCTATAAAAATGCAGATAGCATAGCTAAATATTACCTCTTTCAGCCATTTCCAATCCTCAAGACAAAACTATATTAGAATTTTACAGTACAGACATTTATCAATTATGTAAACACAAGGGACTAGCATTAAAAATCTTGGTAGTTACTGAGTTCTCCTGTGTACAGCTGGATGAACAGACAGCTGTACTCATCTAGTACAAATAGCTGCAAAACACCAAATAAAGGAAGCTACTGTATTTATGTTTCATTTGCATGATTCCCAGCTCAAAGACTCTTTCAAATACCTGGTTTTCAGCATACAAAGACCCCAGTCATTCTCTGTCTTAGAGGCTTAAGTAAGAAAAGAACAGAACTCACTCTAATGTACATTAGAAGATTTCATTACAGTACTTTGGATGCAAAGTTTAGGCTGCTAAATCAATGTTAAAAAATATATTACTAAACAAGGCAAGCTCTCACACTTATAATGTGAATCTCTGGAGTTTTCCGTTGTCCTAAAGGTTGGTATTTAGTTGAGCAAGTGAAAAAGTACAAATCTCAACATTTGTATATTTGATTATAAAGTCCCAACCAGAGTTTCAGGGGAAATTAAGCTACTCCAAGAAGAAGAAAAGAAATTATTATTAAAAGATGTATTTTAAAGATTAAAAAAGAGATAGAAATTAATTAGAATATACCTTTAAAATATTCTTCTTCCCTTTGTAAATAGGTCCTACATCCTCTTTCAAATGTAAAGCATGTAATAGTCTTCATTACAGTTGTATATTCAGTTATATAATCAGGATGCTGAAAACATTTGAAAACTTATCTGTGTTTCTAATAGTAGTTTTTAAAGGAAGTTTTAGAGTAGTTGTTAGAGGAAGAGCTAAAGTTGAAAGCAGAGCTTGTCTTGATATCTGGTCTTTAATATCTTTAGAATTAAGGTCAAAATTAATTCTCACTATAGAGATAAATTCCTTGATAAAACCTATATATTTTACAAAATATAATCAGCATTAAAGTAAAGCAGTAGGAAGGCAGGAAGTTGGATCCCCGTTCTCCTTCTCCTGCATGCCAGTAACTGGCCCAGACCCCCAGAGGTGCCCTCCAGTGGGATACAGATTCAGCAGCCCCCACTGCATCCAGCTCACTTCTGATTGCAGCAAACTGGAGTTATTCCCAGTGTTGATGAAAAGTAACATTCAGTGTCAGAGAGGAAACCTAAACATTTTCCAGCATTGAATCCCATACAATGAATTCCATACTCAGTGGAAAGGATCAAAAAAAGGTCCAAGCTCTTCTTTCGGTCAGTGCAGGAGTCTAGTGTGCCACAGAAGAGGTAAGCAGAGGTATCTAGAGGTGGCACTCTTTAGCCTGAAAAGCCAAAGCAGATTTAGCAAGCGTAGGATCTGGCCAATAATTCAACATTATTTTTCTTGTATAGTAATAGTCTGTTTTATTAATGGATTCCCTGAAATGACAGAGATTTAATACAATTAGATATTAGTAACATATGCCTGACCACACAAAAAAAAAGCCCAGCACCCTTCCAAGTTTTGTAGAGAACCGTAACTATTTTTGAGACATGCATATTACAAAATGCAAATGAGACTTGTTTACATGAATTTAAGTTTATAAAGCCAGTGGAATCACCAGTGAGGCAGAAGCATCTATTTCTAACTCACTGGGGAGAAAAGGTGGAAGGGTTCAAGGCACATATGAAGTGTCAGCTATTATCTAGAAATCACTAAATTGTGCTGCTTTTGTCACCCTTGCAACTTAAATAGCCACTTATACACAGAAAACATTCAAGCACAGCATATTTTCCCAGAAACTCCTTAAGCTGCCATTTACTTCTTTCTCTCTCTCCCTTTTAATCTTTGTACATTATAGAGGATATTTATAAAACAGTATCTACTTACAAACCAGTATCTACTTTCCTATTGACCTTCTCCTTCTTGCCTGGTCTGTTCAGCGATGACAATAACCCTGTGGCACACACGCTAAATGACAGATTCTGACACCAAAATCACCTCCAGGGTGAATCTAGCAGAAGCAGCTCAACTTATGTGAGCACTCAGAGACACTTAAAGCAGTTATTACATAGAAAAGCTGACCTCCTATTTGGGTGCTTAAATAGAAACTAAGCTCTCTGGAGAACCTGTCTTTCTAGGCCTGGCTTGGCGAGCCATCGAACACCCTCTTCCCTCCTCACCACAAAAGCGGCGTGGGCTGTTCTGATTCTCAAAAGCAGCATTTGCTGCTCTGACGCTCAAGTGCCGGCTATTGGCACGAGGGCTCAAACAGCGCTTGAGTGTGATCCTCAGGAAGAGGAAATTATTATAGCTCCAGTCACTTCAGTGGAGCAGTGACTATTCAGGCCAGACATGAATCTGATCCACTTTGTAAAATAAATAAATAAATCATAATAACTAAACAACAAACCAAGAGGCTTTGCAGTGAAATCTCAGATCAAAGCAGATTTTTTTCTTTCAAGTTATAAACCCTTGAAAGTACCAGGTTTATAATGGAAATGCTGACACAACCTTAACTATAGCGTTGCAAATGGTGATGCTATAATTAAGCTTCGATCTCCTTTAGAAAAAAAGAAGAGGGAGGTTATTGTTCAATGAACTGCTCTGTCATTTGCTGCAGCGATTCTTAATTGTGTCTCATTACTGCAAGATGATCATTACTCTACTTGTCTATCTGATTTAGAGACCACTAAAAGTGTCTTGTAACAAGCAGCCGTCTCCTATGCAACAGTCCTTTAGCTCTCACCCTCATTACTCAGAATCTGTCCAATTATTTGTCATTAAAGTAATAAAAAGGACTGCAGCAGAAAATGTGGGAGGTAATTGTTGGAGGCCTGCCGAGGAAAAAATGAAAACTGTTTTCAAGGCACTGGGAAAGTGACATCGTTAATTAAGTGTTAGAGAATATGCAAATCAGTCACAATCTCAAGAGACTGTAATAAAATAAAGAAAACATTATTATCGCTTAAGGAAGGCAGTGTTACCCAGTCAGTGCTAGCTTTAGTCACTTTCTAACAATGATGGCAATTGCAAAAGGTACAAGCTCAAAACGAGCAGATGGGTGCATTTCAGCATGAACTGGCCTCCTAGCATTTTGTAGTTCAGAGACAAGGAATAAGGCAATGGCAGTATGGCATCCCAAATTAGGATTTCTCACAAACACAGTTTATCTAATGACTGGATGCACACACTTCACTTCCTTCACAAAATGGCAGCACCAATAATTGAACAAAAAAATTTTCTCTTTGGTTGGATTTTGGAATATGTTGTAATTGAGTTTCTATCTTCATAGGTTCATTTATTTAAGTACAAAGGCAAAAGGAGAGAGAAAGAGCCAGGAAAGAAAAGGAATTCAAAGGGAAAAGGTAGTCCTATCCTATCCAGCTAATCAAAAAGAAAAACAAACAAAACAAAAATGTATGTTTTTTCCACTAATTATTTTATCAAAAAAATGATTTAGCAATTACAAATCACTGGGTCTTAAAGTAACGATAACTCTGAAAGTGACTAACTTGGATGGATGGTGAGAACTCACTCGCACATCAGTTTAAAACCCTCAAACCCAAAAGAATGAATCTTCCTTTCTACTAATCTTTAGATAGGCATGCCAAATCTGGAAAACAGTTGAAATATTTCATTTCTCATTTGGGACAGAGAGACTCTGGGACTCTTCATGGACTACCAGAGAAGTACCCAGAGAAACCTCCCTTGCCCTTTGCATGCCAGTGTGTTTTTGACCTTCTGTTACAAATCCTGCTTCCCTCCCAGCTCGATCAGCCAGCCAAGAACCACTCCTCCAGAAAGATATATATGGAAGCAATCTGGTAGACAAACTGTGGCTCAGGGCCAGCCTTGGCGAGGTAAATACTGGCAGACAAAGTGTTGAACCTTGCGCTTTAGAGAAAGGGAAAGGCATATTCTGATCTACAGAGACCAGATGTCTTCCTTATCTACCCATTCTCATCTAGCACTGGGTGATCAGTTGGAAATATAATATAATACTTTAGCAGTGGTGGGGTCAAACACTGAATTAAGATCTAGGCATTATCAAAGTTTAATGTCTTTTAGTAAGCTACAAGGGTAAATTATATGGACCATATAAATTAATTATTTTCAAATAATCAGAAGCCCCTTCAGAGTTTTTGATTAAAAAATACTGGAATAGATATTAAGATTTCTTAGCATGATATATCAAGTCATACCTTCTATTTTTGAGAGTTACAGATGCTAACATGTGATGTCTGTGCTATTATGTGAAACCACTGTTTACCTGATGAGAAATATTCTCCACAGGAAGGAAGGAAATTGATCACCTGAGCAGCTGACCAGAGAATGACCTCTAATATCATAGTCACTTCTTTCTGAAATTAGTTTTGAGATATTACATGAACACATTACTCTTTCAAGAAAATCTCAACTGGTAAACTCATTGTGACTTTCTATGGGTTACAAAAATCTGTTTCCTATTCATTACCCATAGTGAGGAAAAGACTAGGATTAAACAAAACAAGAAAAACACTTGACCCTTTGGGAAAGATGCAAAATACATTATGTCTAGAGACATTTTACTTCTACATTAGGCTTCCATCCATATCCTTAGGAACTGGAAAGCAGATCATTTTTAGACTGAGTAGCAATAGAATAGGGGAAAATTAAGAAAAGCAGAAAGTAAGTTTAGATCAATGCACAAGGGAGTAGAACTAGAAACTGAACTAGTCACTCTTGCACCTGCAACCTCTGCATGGCCCATTTGAGTATTTAAAATACACTACAAACTATTATACTACAAACAACTCACAGCATTCATGATCTGAGGGATAGGAGTTTAAAGAAAAATAGTCTAAGGTGGATATTAATTCTCCAAGCCTTAAAGTTGTCTGTACGGAAAGCAAAAGCTGCATGCCATTACAAAATACCATGGTCTACAGCTCTCCAAATAATTGCTACTCTAATAACATTGTCCTAGGTCAAAAAAAGCAATATTCTAAAAGCAGAGGTATTTTGTAGCTGCAAAATGTACAGAAAAACAGGTTTAGGATAAAAAATATATATATTTATAAAGTCTATTTCCAAAAACAAACAGCAAGCTGACATCAGGAAATCCTCCCTATTTGCTCAGGGAACAACCCTGGGGAACAGAGGTTCACCTCTCAGTCAAATCAAAACCAGGGTTTTTGAGCATTCATTGCATTTCAGTTTATCACTTTTTACATCTCACACACCACTTTTCAAGCCTCAAATATTTTATATATATATAAAAGGTTACAAATATAACTCCAGCAACAGAAAAATTATTTTATTTATCTTCTCTTTTGCTAACACAAACCAAAACATTATTTTGTCCTTCTACCACTTCTTTAAAGACTGCATCTTAAAAGCTGCACAGGAATATAGAACAGACTTGGAAAAGTTTTTGTTTGTTTGTTTGTTAAAAAAAAAAAAAAAACTCTTAATCTTTTAATTACAGAATATTGAAATATAAGCATGTCCCTTTCATACACGCCTTGTTTGTAGTGACTTGTAGGGAATAAAAACCGTTTTTTCCCATTTTTTTGTAGAGCCAGTCTTACCATCTTTTGAGCAGTCAAACTTCTCCATCTCCCTAGTTGCTTTCAAATCTAACACTTGGTTATAAACTGTGTGTGGGGAGGATCAGGGTGGGGACAGGTAAGATGTAAAAAGCTTCACTAGGTTATTTGAGTATGTCAAATACCCTTTTTCAGTACATGTTAGATTATAGGAGAAAGTTTATTTCTTTGGATTTGCCAAATCTCATGGTAAACAATTACGATCCCCAGTACAAATGCAGAACACCTGAATGTAAATCTTGTCTCCCATTTCACTTGCCATTTCTCAACCTTTCACCCTTTGCTCTTCTCACATTTGTTTTTATTATTTTCTTCTTTTTGTAATTTTAGGCGTGGGGCAGAACGATTCATATCAGGCATACTGCTCTCCCTTCTCCTGCCATTTCCCCAAGATGACTTTCTCCAGCACTAAGTGGACAGTATCCTAGCACTGGAGCCAATGTCATTTGCAGATTGATTTTTCTCTAGAGCTTGGAAACTCAGAGGAGGCTATTTTATCAGGTTTGTGAATTCTAACAGCCTGGAAATAAGACTCTCCTCAGTCTCTGTTCTAAGGTTTTCATTAGCTCAAAATCCCTGGCTTCCTTCTGAAATTAAATGAAGAAAATTGGAAATGCTGATATCCCATTCTGTCTTCAAAAAGTGAAACTGAAAGCTTGTGTACTCACTCTCAGGGCTCTATAATTTAAACTTTAGTAAGCTGGGTAGAAGGTTCATTTACTCTTTGTCAGAATACTTTTGATAAGCTGGATAAAAATGAAAAATATAGAAGGAGGTTTCTCTTCATCTAACACGTTGCCAACATTTTTCACTACCTGTTGCCCTTTTCCTTTTTCAAATTAAGTATATAATTAGTTTGACTATATTCTTTCCTTGGAGATAGACAGGGAAATCTATGACTTGTGAAGGTGGAAAACAAAGAAATCAATAGGTGTCTGCCTCTGTGGGAACCTGAGGGGATTTGTAAGCGTGTCAGCAGGAGTTGCCTGTTGTGCTATCTAAGGAGCTATTACATTTTCCCTTAATTTTACTGAGTTTGCCACAGCTTATCTGCTGATTCTGAGTCAAGAGTCATTAAAAAATGAAATAGAACAAATTCAGCTGCACAACCAGCAAAGAGAATATACTAAAAATATACTCAGCCATTTCTAAGTCGATAAATGAGTTGGGATTCATATTTCATCTATACAAATACACACACACACACACACACACACAGAAACAGGATTATACATTCAGCTACCCTCTACAGCAGGCTAGAAGGGCTAAAGTGAAAAAGAACTGGAGAAAGAAAATGAAGAAATCTCTGTACAGCAGAAAGGTTCTGCATTCCAATTTGTCAGATTTTACTCCTGGCACTTTTCACTTGCATTTATTTATTTATTTATTTATTTATTTATTTATTTATTTATTTATTTATTGTACATCTAAGAATCATTTATTATACATACAGTTTTGAGATTAAAATGCACCCCCACACTGAGTCTACATTTTTTTCAACACAACTGTGCTTTTCTGTAAACTACTAGCCCAAAGCTAATAGAGTAAATGAACACAGTTTCTTTGGTTTACTGTTCCAGAGATCTAGTACTGCTGGGTTTTACACAGAG
Source organism: Crypturellus tataupa (assembly GCA_034781795.1). Taxonomy (NCBI): domain Eukaryota; kingdom Metazoa; phylum Chordata; class Aves; order Tinamiformes; family Tinamidae; genus Crypturellus; species Crypturellus tataupa. Next base: position 759,033 of record JAWLRI010000182.1, read on the forward strand.
GTTCAGATATTTGCTTTTATAGGAAAAAATACTATTAATTAATGATAGAATACCTTACTTCAAAAACAATCTTATAAATCTTGTGTCAGCTTAAATTAGAAATGAGCTCGAGTCTAAGATCTGATCAGGCCAAAGGCTGCAGCATATATGGATCCAGAGCCAAACTTCACCTAGGCTTGCATTCTGTTCCTCGCATTTGCCTTCCCCAAGCACACACTCTTTATCACAAGTCCAGAAACACCAAACCAAGTTTTTAGTTTGCATTCTTATTTAGTCACAATTTTATTAGCTAATTCTAAGTTGGAAAGTAATAAGTGTACGAAAGAAATTATACACTGCGCTGATACTGGGAGGGCACCTACTGTCAGCTGAAAGGATCTTCTTCAACATAGTGTCCTACTTATTAATAATATATTTTTTCTAATATAAAAGATACAAAAGACATGCTGAGCTCGATAGTAAGCCAAAGATTAAGTGGATGGGCACACAAGAATTTTTAAGAACTAGGACAATCCCTGACAACTAGGTTTGCATGGCAGACGTGAGATGGGCAAGATAAGATTATCATATTTTCACAAGGACACACTGTATCCTCATTGCCTCATGCAATTAGTATCTAAGTTCCACATCAAGCAATACACCACGTTTTGCAAGACTCAGAAATAACTAGTAGTGTTAACGGCTGTGAAGCAAGTTGAAAGCCAAGCATTCTCTTCTGTCTCCTCCTTATTTCATTTCAAAAAGGTGTACATAACTTTCCATATCATCAGTTAAATAACTAATAAGCAAGCAGGAGGGAAGAAAAAGGCACAATATTTGGCCCTGCCCCTCCCTATTATTTGTCACACTTAAAAAACAAATTGTAGCCATTTATGGATCTAATTATTTGATGAGATGTCTCTTTTTGCTACAGTCTATTTTTATTATTGGGTCTTGAGTAATTCAAACAGCAGCTTGCACTTCAATTATTATACTAATGATCTACTACTGTGGTTTCTGTCAATAGCATTTGACCCAAGGAGATCTTGTTGACACCTTCATTTTGAAAAAAGGCAGAACTCATTAGAAATACATAAAATAGATTACTTCATCTGCACTGCAAAATTGAAGGCATGTAAAGGATTTTAAAGTGTACTCCTATTTACTATCTTTCTGAAAATGAGAAATGAAATAGCTTAACAAGGTGTCTCCTAAATACTGTGTTAGAAAAACTCTGATGCCCTCATGTGGGAAAAGGATATTTTAACACCTGACAGCTTGACTGAAAGTTTGTACCAGAAAACAAATGAAATCCTGGACAAAATCTGAGAAAAAAATAAAATGTATTTATTTTTCAGCTTTAGTAGGAGTATTCTTCTCCTACAAATAATGCAATAAAAATACTTGATAAAAAAAAATTCTTAAGAAGAGACATAAAAAAATAAGTAACAGACACAGTGAAATGTATTAAGAAATGATTTATTTTTTATATTTCATTATATTTCATCATATTTGAGTAAGTGCCTTAAATTGCAATTCACCTGTCTATTTAATTAAGAAATATTTTAAGTAGTGCAAGGATCAAATCTCTCATGATTACTTCAACCACTAGCTATTATAAATAAAGTCTTTTTGTGTGGGAAGATGAAATACGACATTTAGAATTTTCTTCTTGCTTCTTATTTACCTGAAAAAACAAAATCTCTTTTTATTTACACAATATATTCAGTTTAAAAAAAAAAAAAGTGTATTCCTACTCTGTGGTAGAAGAAAAACTGTAATACGCACTTGTCATCTTCTTGATGATCTGTGTGCAAATTATTTTTCATGTCACACTGAACATGAATAAAAAGCAGATGAGTTGAAATTGATTATTGCTGGATTTGTAAACATACTACTACTACTTACTCATACTGAAATTCTATCATGTTATTCCAGGATAATTTATACTTCTAAACAGATTATAAACACCTAACAAAAAGAACTTCCCACGTCCCAACAATTTTGCAATTTGTTTACACTTACAACCTAAATGCAGCAGAGTCAGTGACAAGGAAACAGGTAAGGGCCTGCATGACTTAAACCCATGATACTTCCTTGGCTTTCTTCCCATGAATGGTCTTAGTAAATCTGATTATGTTCCCATGGAATTCCTTTATTTCTTTTTCCTACATATTGGTGGCAAAAGAAAAAAGAAAAAAAAAATGTTTTTTAAAACTAAAGCCTTGCTCAGTCTTTTTTATCCTGTCAAATTATATCAGAACTGCTATTTTTTTGTGTATTCATTATTTAACCATAAATACTACATGAACACACCTGCCCAAGGGCTGATCTCAAACTACACTTTGATTACTGTATTTTTGACTACTTGTTATTCATTATTTGTGGTGTGTGACTAAGTAACAAGAGTTACACGCTATTGCTTCTGCTTACCAATTACATGACTAAAAAAAAACCTTTGTAAAATAGGAGGCAGATGATTTCAGCATGAATAGCATACCATTGAAAAAATACTGCCATTTTTACATGTATAGGAATATTTTTCTGAAGAATATGAAGAATAACAATTCCTCAATTTTCCCCCAAACAAGAGTTTCTTCAAAGTAAGGATGCACAGAATTAAAAAAAAAAAAAAAAGGCAAAGCAGAAGAATACATTTTAGCTGGAATAAACCCAGCTCTGAATGGGTTTAGCTATGAATACATTTTTGCATTATTTAGACAGCTCTAATGTTTCCTTAAAACAGGGTAAGAAGCTTGTAGAGGAAGATAGAAGTAAATCCTATAGTTCTCAAGATAGAAAAAAAGTACAAAATTTACCTTAGAAAAAAGTGTAACCAACACAGTGGTGCAGTGGTGGTACAACCAGTGCATCAATGAGCATCAAACTCCTTTCTATTTGTATGTAATGCATTATTTCCCATTTGAAGAGATAGTAGACATTGTATTAAAGGTAGCTGACCCATCAACTGATTTAGCCTGGTGACACTGTCGCTTGTAGGATTAGGAAGCTATAGAGGAGTTTGATTTATTCTACAGAACTTTATGAATTGACAATTTCTTGCATGTGTTTTGATATTTTTATGTAACATTTATTTAATACATTGGAAATACATAACTTCAAAGGACTATGGTTTTCTCTATCTCCTAATTTACCTCAAGAAACAGATACAAAGCAATGAGTCCCACTCCAGTAACCATAGGATTCAGATATGGCCTGAAAGGCAGCCTTCAAAATACCACACCTTTCTTTGCTTTCTTTTAAGAACTGTTGTCAGACAGTGAAAAAAACCTTGGCGGGGAGGGATGGGGAATCTGCAAAGAAATAAGTGTCTCAGAGCTCACAGGATGGTGCCTTTGAATGCACCAACACAGTTTAAATCCTACACAGCATTTTTCAAAGTAACCCCAGGAGTGTTGAGTGATGCACACACAGAGGTAGAAACCACTCAGGAACACAATCAATGAACCACATAATGACAGACTTTGAAATTGATACTAAAAAAATCTTAGATGCTAAGCACTTGGTCTCATTTCTCTTTAGAACATTTTGCAGATATCTGACTTTGATTCTAGCTCCCAACTATGCAAAAAGAAAATGACTGTTGCTTTCCATCATGTTATGCAGCAGCATTAGGACATACATCCATGCAGCCCTCATATTGCCATAACCATAACTTACACTTCCTTTACTGTGACATCTACAACCTGCTTAGTAATCTGCTTAACACTAAGAAGAAAAAAAATATGTACAAGTAAGACAGAATTACAGTCTTTTGGACATTTGTGAAACTACAAACTTTGGAAAAAAAAAATCTAGTCTACCTCACATTCTCCAGATATGTCTCGATAAACAAAGATATGAGCAGAGTTGTGTGATGAGAGAGGATGTCCAGCACTCAATACAGTTCAAATTTTTTATTAATAATGGGCTTAATGGTATGTAAAGATATTAATGGTGTTTATGAGCAATAAAGTCTAAAGTTCAGAAACACAGTAAATAGTGCAGAAAGCAGTTCCCAAGAAGGTTGAAATCTAGTACTTTATCAAGATTAATAATATAAAATTTGATAAAGATGAAACAAAGTCATATAGTAAGGGAAACCAAAAGCATATATAAACATAAGCTAATACACAGTCTTACAGAGATGTATGAAATATAAATGGATTAAAAATTAAATGAGTATGAACAATGAGGTTAACAACAAGTTAAGTTATCTGGAAAATAAAACAATGAGAATATTAGCCTACAGAAGATTAATGGAAGACGAACTAACTACCAGTGCATTAAGGAATGCTCTAGAACAATCTCTGCTCAACAGAGATTGTTCTTGTTTGTCAATCAGTTATTCTTGTTTGTCAATCAGTTATTCGTTTGTTATGAAACAAACAGTATGTTAAATACTTGATAAAAAGCAACCTTGTAACCATGACTAAATCGAATTATGAAGCCGTCACCCATGGAAATAGGGTTGGACAAGAATTGGTCACTAAATTATTAAATTTCCCGTGATCAAATGTAAACACACAGTAGACTAGATTCCTCAATGGTGCTCTGTTTTATAATGGAAATGGACATCAAATACATTTACTTGTGACCCGCAAATGAATTATTACAATTGCGAGCACACTAGTGTTGACACAGTCTGGGGGAAAAAGTGTTAAAGTATCTGGTTTACATATGATATGCCATTTGTTTAATAAAATCTCTTTTTATTGTAAAATAAATCTTCCCTACTTCAAGTTACAGACGGACAAATAATTTTACTCTGAGGGAGTTGAAAGGGGACACACCATAGAGCTGCACTGATTTTGGTTTCCTAAGGACATGTAGAAAGAAATGTAGCTAGTGTATGGAGAACTAACATATTGTTCCTTTCTTATTAATGAGAATTAGCAGCTACATGCCTAACTCCCTGTGTGCTGTGCTTGAAGAGCATTTCACAGCATACACAGAGCTCAGCATTCAGCAGAACAGAATCTGCAAGCAGCAGAGCAGAATCGATCTGTTCTGGCTCAAAGACCACTTGAACCACTGTCCAATGATTAGGCTTCGAAGAATCAGCCTTCAGATAGAGGTCTATCACACAAGTTATTAATGTCTTGGGAACAAAAAAAAATGTTTGTGGGACAGGCAAAGCTGAATATTAGCTCTTCCTGAGCTCTTTAATTCATTGTTCCAAGTTTCTGCATCTGACAGGATTTTTCACTTAAAAAGAAGACCAACAAGTATTATTTATCAACAGCTGCTTATTCTCATGCCCCCCATATCTGCACTGCTGTTTTCCTGGAGTCAAATCATACAGATTTACATAGCCTGGAGCCTCACTAGATTTTCTCAGGTGCTCATTAAAAAAAAATGACCAAAAAACCATACCCAGAAAGAAATCATACTCTCTAGACTATTGAAAACTATACTTTATCTTGTGAGAGCTGAAAGACCTGGTGTTTTCCTTTAACAGTACAACAATTTTGGCAAAAAATCTTAAAATTGTTTAGAGACACTTATTCACCCTTCATTGTCATTCCTCAAATCTCTGCAAGCTTCACAGAATTAGAAAATGATGACCCATGCTCAATAGAGACTCAATGGAATTCAACACAGATGTAGTTAAACCTGAAATTCACCATCACTGAGTATTACAGAATCACAGAATTACAGAATGGTTGAGGATGGAAGGTACCTCTAGGGATCATCCAGTCCAACCCCCCTGCTCCAGCAGGGACACCCAGAGCACGTGGCAGAGGGTTTGGAAGATCTCCAGAGAAGGAGACTCCACAGCCTCTCTGGGCAGTCTGTGCCAGGGCTCTGGCACCCTCACAGCAAAGAAGTTCTTCCTCACACAGAGGTGGAACTGCCTGTGTTCCACAGAGAAGAGCCTGACCCCATCCTCCCTATGATCACCCCTCAGGTGCTTGTACATGTTAATCAAATCTCCTCTCAGTCTTCTTTTCTCCAGACTAAACAGCTCGATTAGTCTCTCCTCCTATGAAAAATTCTCCATCCCTTAATCATCTTTGTCGCTCTACACTGGACCCTGTTTAGAAGCTCCATGTCCCTCTTGTCCTGGGGAGCCCAGAGCTGCCCCCAATACTCCAGGTGCGGCCTCACCAGAGCTGAGCAGAGGGGCA
>JAWLRI010000182.1:766160-797097 GCA_034781795.1 Crypturellus tataupa
GGTAAAAATATACAGATAAAAATGCCGAGAAAATATATTTAGGCTTAGCATGGTATTTAAAATTAGCTGCTAAAATTGAAAGATCCCCTCTTAATACTGTGTTCATTCCTCTGCTATGTACAAATGACTCACACTAGGAAGCCTCATTTACAGGCATTATGCCTGATGATAGAACAGGATCAATAATTTGTAAGTGGCTACTCTTCTAATAATTATTCAAGTACACTCAGTCTCTTTCTAAAGATCATTAAAGAATATCTAAATAGTGAGCAACACTTAAATAGAGCAATTTGAGAGGAAAAGGAAAATAAATCAAAATATCTGGAAGTTTATTCAATTATTACTTACATTACAATCATTTGAATTAATTTGTATTAATGCTAACTATTAAGAGTTTTGTACTTCCCTGTTTATTTCTGAAAAGTATTTTTTGGAGTATTCTAAAAACTGAAAGTTCAATATGAAAAAAATAGATTTTTTTTGCCCATGAACTGTTTTATGGTGATTTGCAAGTTATTCTTCCTTAAAAGTCATACTCATTGGATACAGACATTCCTTTTGAAATGCTTGACTGAAATTCTGTTATTGTTCAACTCAATACATTGAGTTTTTCTGAAATAGATCACACCTGACAAACAACTTATGCTTCAGTAGAATTTCCAAAAGACAAGCTACAGCACTGCTGAACTGCTGTTGAACAGTTGGTGCTGAATGCGCACCAGTTATTTCCAGATTTAAAATCAGACTGCTGGTGCAAATATAGTACATTTTTGAAAATTGCCTACAGTTTGATTTGATAATACTGATGATTTTATGCAACATTTGCAACATGTAAATTTTGCAATTTAAGTAAAACTCTTACCAAAAAGAAAAAAGTCTACAAAAATTAAATCAGTAAAATTAGTGATTTCTCAATCAACTGGTGATTTTTCAATCAATTAAGTGGAATTCTATTCAAATTCCTTTCTCTCCAAATAACGAACATCAAAACTAAAACTCAGATAAATGTATTTATCCCCTAATTATCCCCTGTCAATATTATTGGCTGTTGGCTTTTTTAAATAAAACTACATTTTTGTTATACTTACTTATAATATAATACAATATTACAATTTATTATTTTCCCAATATTTGTGTTATTTACACTTCATGTATTCTGCATAAGACTTCATGCTTACGTTGTTACTTGCATTAGTTGTGCATTTTTAACAAACTCCAAAAATACATTGATTAAAAAGTAATATATAGCAGAGATATTCTAATAAAAATAGTTACTTATGATGTATGCTAATTTGTGCCAAAATATATATTTTTGACCATAACTCAAGAATACTTGAGCAAGAGCAGGTGAAGTCTGATTAAGTTTGGGTGTAGCTGCAGAAAAGGGGAGAAAAGCTTCTGCTCCCACTGCACCACAGGATATATACAATTCATATTAAAACTACTTAATAGTTCTGATAATCCTTGCTTCAGGTGACCAGGAAAGAAGGCTGCCACTTCCCACTTATTGGGGTACCACTACCCACTTATTTTTGCAATTTATGAAAATGGAAAATCCACAAACCATATAAAATGAAAAGTTACAGGTGTGAATATGTCTCTGTTATGAATTAATCAAAAATATTGCCTTCACTCCAAAAGATTAAAAAACAATGAATGTGAATATTATATAATATATAATGATATGCATAAATAATGTGAATAAAACAAAGAAAAAGCTCCACAACTATTGTGTGATTTTCATTTTATCCTCTCTACATGAGCTAACAGAATAATAAATAAAGCTCAATTATAAACCACATTATTTGACGCAATTAAATGCCATTATGATGCTGAAACTTCATTATATTTCCACTCTGATATGTTTTATTTTATTTTTCACCAAAGTTTTCACAAATGAAAACAAATACCATTTGACTACCATTGCTGGTGAGACTGTATTTCTGCAGATGATCTCACATTAGCAATCTTTATAGTAATACACAGCACAGGTTTGTGTCACATTTTCATGCTACAAACTTTTTATATACTTAGCAATATTTAGTATGGGCTTATAGGGAAGAACAAAATGTTTATTAACTATGAGACAAATACCAGTGTCCAGAAAACTGCACAATTCCCAAATTTGCTGTAAAGTAGAATTAAGAGACTTTTTTTTTCTAGTTAAAGTTTTTCTTGGGAATTTTGGTCATTTTAACCCCTCCAAAGCCTTCACAAGTTCCCAACATAACAAAATTAGTCTTCCTTTGGTACTTCTTAAAGCACTGTTTTCTTTATAAAGGAAATGAAAATCTGTGATTTGGTTTCTCTATTACAATATTCTTATATAGGTATTATCTAAGAGCATCCTGACCATAACAGCAGACCACTGGATTTCCAGGAACAAACACATGTTCTTCAGCATATACAGCATCATTTAAAAAACACTGCCTAAATGATTTATCAAATGGATATATGCAGCTTCAGCTCGTGAATGTATAAAAAATTTATAAGATAGAAAGAAAAACGGTGATCTCCAAAGTGCATTAAAAAACAAATAAACAAACAGACAAGCAAACAAAACACTTTTGGTCAAGCAGTCTGAAGTAGATACTATGTTCACAGAGCAAGATATGGAGTACATATTGTCTCCTTTACAACCAAGGCAATAAAATATTCAGTAACAAGATCAGGTTTTGCTACTGTAACACTACAAGATTCCTATAGCTATCTTTTAGTATAAAGTTGGGACTCTCCCTTCAGCTGATTCTTACTTCTCTTCGAAGTCTCTCTGCTTATTACCTATAATTTTCTTGTAAACCGACAGCTCAGATTATTATTTTTGTTTGAATTAAACATAATGTCCAATTAAAAGCTCTGAGATTTTCTACACTGTAAAATCTCCTTGATACTCCAGGTAAGTGAAAGTGCAAATTCCAGTTTTAAAAATCACTAAATTCAAACACGAGTGCTGATGCACACAATATCATTGGTTTGTATCTTACTTTTGATTTTGTCTTTTACTGTTTAATTCTGTTTGCCTGTCTTTATGACCTGTGTGTATTTTTCTCAAAATTGAAATTATTTTAAAAATATATCAAGATAAATAGGTAAAACATCTAAAAGAACCATTAGTTAGAATGCATATAACATCTGTTTGTGCCAGTGAGCAAAATATCTATATCAGGCAGAAGACAGCTTTTTCTAAAAATCCCTAACAAACCTCTGGTCAAGCAAACAGAACATTTTTTTTCTAATAGTCTTTCTCCCAAGATGGTACATCTTCAACATGGCAAATAAAGAGCATTACCAACCAGGCCAGGAGCATTTAAAAAAATGAAATTTGCTTGTGAATGTTATTCACTGTTTACTTAGAAGTGTTAGACTGATTTTACAAAGAAAAGTGTCTGAATTCCTCATAAATTTATCCTAGGTTGTGTAATATATTTAATAATAGAGGGAAAAAAAGTGAATCTCAGAAGAGTATTTAACCCTACTAGAGCAGCCTTGAATGAGCTCCATCTATTAATTTAAGGTGAAAAGTTGATTTGGAAAACCTCATATAATATCATATCTGACATAACATGTGAAAGAAGTTATCCTAAAGGAAAAAAAAATGCTGTTACATTTCAAGGAAGAATAATATACACACCAAGTACCTCTGCCACACCAAGTACACACCAAGTAAATTTCAGATCTACAGAGTACAACCCAGAGTTTCGTGTATAGGACTGATTTCTGGCTCTGTAAGAGAACAGACTTGTCAGTGTCAGTTTCATGCCTAGTGGCAAATGAGTGAAATTTGTACTTTTCCTGTGACAACACCGAAAACATCATTAGCTGCAAAATGAAAATAATAGAATTACAAACAGAAATTAATTTTCAAAGGCGTGTCGCTGTTGCAAGAAAGTTCTCCCCCTAACAGCCAGGGATTTACCAATTGGAGGTCGCAAAGGCCTTGCTTATCACTGTAGTCAAAACATAAAATATCTCGAAAACACAACACAAATTCTCCAGATGCATCAAAAACAATAATAGTACTAAACAGTGCATCATTCTTATTGACTTTCAATGTTAGAAACATTCAACGACTTCTTCCATATCACAGAGTCTGACGTAATTGAGTCATTGCTTCTCTCAATATTGCCAAATACATCAATAATATTCCACTGGTTCTTCAGAAGACTAGGATATCTCTCTTTTTTTTTTTTTTTTCAAAGACATATGTATGTTCAATCATACTGAAATATTCAGAAAAAAAATTGCTTGTCATAATTGCTTGTTTACGTAATCTTTTTTTAAAAACACTATAGCTAATCATGCAGCTGATTCCCTACTAGTGCTTCTTAATGAAACTTGAACTTTTCTAAGCTGGAACAATATGTTGCACATTATTATAATACTTTGCTAAGCAATAGTTTAGCTGATTCTACTGATGATGTTGCTAATTTTACACATAATCATTTACCACTTTTGGAGTGTTTAACACATATCCACTATTTACCACTTGGGTGGTCTTGTATTTATATTTGTTTTACATACACACTGCTTCCCAGTTATGTACTGCAACGTTTACAGGAATATAAACAAAAACAACAGAAGAACCAGATTTCCTGGCCGAGAGTTAAGTATGTGTACAGAGAGATACAAGTCCTCGAATTCTTCTCCTTCCTCCAATTAAAACAGCATAAAGCCACTTAGAAAGTTGCTTTGAAGAGCCTGGGACTCCATTACAAACACTACCACCACTACCACTACCACTATCTTTTTAAAATAATAATACTTTTCCACTTAGAAAACCTAATTTCCTACAGAAGATGCCTTATAGCAAGATTCAAAAGAAAGTCAAAGAATACTGCAAATCATAGTGATATGTCTAAGGCTGTTCTTCAGATTTGCTCTCAGGACATCTTTTCCTCTCTGCATGCCCTCCCACCTCACTGGAATTACCCCTTAGCAAGAAAATAATCCCCACCTTCAATTTTCCTGAAAGCTATTTATCAAAACCCATTTCTCCCTCTGAAAGCGCTCCTTGCAAGCACTCAGGCCAGAAATGGTCACTCAAACCTCAAAACTGTCTTCATAGTCCACTAAATAATTCCCTTGGCTTTGAGATAGCACTGTTTTGATTTCTTTTTGGAAATTGCTGAAAGTACTAAGAAACAACAAAGACAATTAAAATAGTCTTCTTTTGCATGTTTTGAAGTGAGGAGCAGTATAAACCTAGAGGTAAGAAACTTCAAGTTGCTTAAACAAAGAGGAGAAGAAAAAATAATCAGCAGTAACCTGAAAATAAAAAGCACAAAAGAAAAACTCATGGACCTTTTCTCAAGAGGCAAATTCTGTGGTAAGATCAGTGTAGAAAAGAAGACACACATACACAGGTTGGAAATAAACAACAGAAAATTTTTCAGGAGTAGGAGAGCATTGTGCAGCAGAATACATAGGTCTTTTTTAGACTGCTTAACTCCTCTGATATGTACGTGCTTTTTTATTATATTCTATCAGCTGATATTTAAAATTCATTTTACTTACTCCCTGCTACCCCAGATAATTTAAGCAGTCACCCTAGTTCCAGGTCACCTGCTGTTCACTCACTACTAAAACCAGATATTAGACATCTCCTCCAAGTTTGACCTTCTGAAGAATGTTAATAGACATCAACAGCATCTCCATGCTATCTGGCATACTTATGTACAGCCAAGAATGGGAAACGGTTGCAACTGTATCCTCATTCTGCACTTATTATGTAGCAGATACCAACCAAAACAGCTCCACAGTACAAGTTATTTAAGAGTGATCGATTGTTCTTTTCTTGACATGTCAGCTCACATCATTGACATTTTACACCAGCGATCACCGAAACCTGGTAAAGCATGAAAGCCTGTATTGTCCTTAATGCTACACTTATTGATCTGTTTGAATCACACCAAGAAAGAATATGTCATTCTTTAGCTCCTGGGGCATCTGTCCTGCACCAATTCTAATTCTTAACCACATTATTTCCCAGTCACATAGGGTGTTAGTGTCCTGCAGAGATGAAACACAGCAGACATATCACACTCAGAGGAGTTGTGCTTCAGTACACCCCATGATACCATAAACACTCATGATGATCATCTATTTAGTTTTTCCCTTTCTCTCTCAAAAGTCAGCACCAGTTCCTTCCAAAATGACCCCTGAGTGTGTGGACCAGCAACTTTCATTTTATGTGAGCTCCTCAAGCACTTGGCATTCTCTGAGTGAAAAGACTGCCTATTTGGAAGAAATATCATTGATTTTTATTCTCCTATAGCTTCTATTTTCACTTCTGAGTTTCCAATATCTAGATTTTTCTTGCTATATTTTTACTGTGTTTGTTTTTTTTAAGCTATGTAAGCTGATTTTACTGAGAGGTTTGCAAGGAATGTAGGCTTGTAATTCCATTAAATCTTCTTTGTGAACTGTTTCCATCACTACTATGTGTTAAAATTCTTTATCCCACTTATATAGCCACCCACTTGATACTGAGATCAACAGCATGTTTTGTTTCTGCTCAACGTATTGTTGCCTTTCAGTTCAGGATGTGTACACAGATTTAATTTCTCAGGGCCATATGCTCTGTAGTAGTGGCATCTCCAACCAGCAGATATTTTATCATTTAATGGCCTTATTTTCAACATAGATGAACACCTGCAGCCTCTCCCCAAATCATTAAGGGTATATAGTATTATTTAATTACACTCTTTATTTTCGCTTAATTGTCTGGGGAACATTAAGGGAGGCATTAAATAATCTTAACTCCTTATTTTTGCTCATTATCGTCTCATTCTTGCACATGGTTTTGTTTTCCTAAGATTTTAAGACCGCTCTTCAGAGTTCTCTTCATTTCTATGCTTCACAGTATGTTTGAAGTCTGCTTTGTCCTTCTTTGCTACCAAGGACATTTTTAATATATAAAAAGGAGCATATGCACTAATTCCTGAAATGATGGTAAAAGTATTTTACATTGCTACTCACAGCTTCCTTACACTGGAACAGCAGGAAATACAACCCAAATCCAAATAAGATATTTAATGTCTTCAAACATGACTGATAAGAGTATGATAAGGTGGATCATTCAGCACGTCCCAGTCAAATATATATGATTCAAATAAATAAAATCTGAAATAAAAAGGCACACCTCTCAGCAGAGTTAAATCCATCATCATTGCACATCTTCAAGCAACAAATCAAAGGACAAAATTCATAATGACTTGGAAGGTTCACACGATGACAACCACACCACTTAAATCTAACCCTGAGACTATCTTCAAAGCAGTGTCCTTAATATTCAATTGACAATATGATCATATGCTTTAATACTCAAAATATGTCGAAGAGCAACAAGAAGATATTTATATGTATAATCTCAAAGACGTGAATTTAATTTCATTTCTGCAACCTTGCTACAGTTCATCTACACAAAATTGAATTATCCTATTCTATACCACAAAAAAAAAAATGAAAACAAAAAGAACTTAGGGACCAACTCTAGTAATCAGACTTTGAAACCCAAGTTTTAATAATTTTCAAAAAATAGCATATGGTTTCCTTATTAAATGTTAAATCTTGTTAATGTATTAATGCTACAATTAATAAGAATCTGAATGGTACTGAATTTAGAGAGCTTTCATAAAAAATTGTGGAATTACTAAAGAAAACTTGTGTTCTTGGACTATAACTATGCTCAGAAATGCTAGACTACTTTTATAATTTGCTATAGTTAGTTGTAATATCATGCAAACTAACTATCAGCTCATTAGTTCTTCTTTCACAGAAAATTAACCAAAATATAAAGCAGCATACCTAAGCAGTTTAGCAGTCTGCAAAGTGCTTTTACTCTCATTTATGGGTTTGGGCTTAAGTCATATTTTCTTTTTTTATTAATTTGTAGATTCATAAAATTTTACAGTTAACCCAAGCTGGAATGTATTTTTTTCCATTACACTTGTGCTAATTACTTGCACACACATGTATGCTTATTTATGTTACATTTCAAAAGTAAGAGTTTCATTGTTATGTATTTAAATTCCCACATTCTCCTTATAGATTCTGCCTACCATCTGAGACAAAGTTTTACTGTGTAAAAGACATCATTAGAAAAATCTAGTTTCTTCATTTTTAAGGAGGTGGTCATTAACAGTTTCTTGTGACCTTCAGACTTTAAAACAGTTATTTTTAAATATACAATACTGATACAGTTAACTTATGAAATTATCTCTTATTTCATATGTGAATTTCATTTTAAAAGAAGGAAAAAGAAAAGATATAGTGCAAGAACACAAGCTTCTTGAAGAAATACTTTTGAAGAAAGTTTCTAAGAATACCTGTCATAACTCTTCATAAATTAGTTAGGTTGCTAGGTAAAATATAACCTTATTTAAAGGCTAAATTTCTCTACCAGTGACTGGATCTTGTCATGGTATAATGTGATAGGCCAAAGACTATTAATTGCACAGGTGGTGACCAAGCATAGAGATAACCTAAGCAAACTGTTCCAAACAGGATTTCTTCAGCCACAACACTATCCTCATGTTCAGCTGATGATTCATCATGACTTGCAAGGCTTTGTGAAAGCTACCCCTCTAGTTTCTGTCAAAGCAAAGCTGATGTGTAATAGCTGGTTGGACCCCATGAGTTCCAGAGGGACCCTAAACCAGAATATTAGCCTGGAAAAGGTAGTATACGAAGTCTTTGCTTCTCAAAAGCTTTCAGAAGGCTCTAGACTGTTCTATATCACTGATTTTACTCTTTTTTTATTGTACCTTCCAAAATTCACTGAAGCTACACTTAGCACACACTCTCAAAGTTCAAATATAAAAGCTAAGTATGAAGCTTCTTGTTCCTGTCTGGAAGCTCTGGTGCTTGCCAAAGTCCTTCACTTCCAGCCCTCCTTTCTGTTGTGAGTCCCAAAGTCCAACCTAGAGCACTGGAGACCAGCATAGGTAATATCTTTTTACTTTTCCCATAAAAATAAATCTTCCCTTCATGAAATTTAAGATTTACCACATCAAATAAAAGCATTAAAATTGAGAGCAGTCATGCCAGCTTGGGACTATCAACCTTTGCGTTCATGCTACAATAACCTTGTATCACAAGGTTTCACACTTGACTTTCCTAAGGAACTTGATAAGTGTACAAGAACTTTCATTCTAAATATAACTAGATATATTCAGAAAAGGAGGAAGTAATAACAAAACAAAACGCCTAGTGTCAAAAGCAGAGACAGCCTTGTCGCTGTAGACATTAATCTTATTCCTGAGACAGGAAAATACAAATAAATATTGACTCTTTACAGATTTCATTTTTGCATCAAAATCCTCCTTCTTTTTTGCTATTTTCTTTCACCTACTAGCCACTGATATGATACCCTGCCAGCTAAACTCTACTTGAGCACTGAAATTAGCTATGAACTCCTATAAAATGTTCACACGGGGAAGATGATGACTGCTCAGTTGAATCACTTGAGCCTCCATCTCCAACAAATTACAGTTTATGATATTACAGTGTCCCGTGCCAAAGAGCAAAATCTTCCTTTCCTCACTCCCCAATTACTTTTCAGTGTGCTATTTCAATGTTTATCTATTTAAATAAGCTACTTATTTGGCTGGACTTGGTCCTAAGATATTTAAGCAGTAATCGAGTGTCACTAAATGATTTTAAAGGACCTTAGCCTTAGCATTTTTTCTGATGAGACAGGAAATTATTCTCCTTTGAAAGAGAGGGACGTATTAAAAAAATGAGCTGTTAAAGAACAGAGTGGAGGTCTCTGGTTAGTTCTGTGCCTCTCAGGTTGCCAAGCCTGTGATAAAACACTGACCTGCCCTTTACTCTAGATTGACGCCACGCTTTTCCCTCCTGCACTGTACTCCATTGCCTAAAGAAGGCTAATAACTTCATAGGAAAATGAGATATGTAGCTATGTTACTCTTCCATATTCAAGTCATTGAAAAATATAATAAGGCCATATATCTCTATGCCACAGCCTATGTCAATAGTTTCTTGATGAAATGTACCCATAACCACAGTGGTATACTGTGAGTCCCAAAACAACTTAGATTTGGATGAACAGAGGATGATAAATACATATTGGAATTCATGAAAATTATTGATTTTGTACAGTCACACAGAGAAACCTACTATAAAGTGGTGTGCTTGCATGGCTGCTTATCATTGCATGAGCTGAATAAAATCATATTTCAGTGAATTCTAATAAAGTGAAATGTCACTTCATACATTTGAATTAAGGTCCAGTTACTTAAATGAATCAGACTGTGCAAATTTCAATTTTAATAATAATGAACCTTAATTAGCAATGTTATGCTGTGGGGGAAAGACTTTCCTGATGAGCATGCACATGTCAGTCCTGTGTTTGATTGCTAAGTTAATGAATGTTACTTGAAAGTCGTCCCTCTCATTTTCGCAAGCTAGACACTTCTTAAACTATGCCAAATTTGAGCACTTTGAAAACCATCAGTAAAACACTAGAACTTTGTCACCATATGAGACACTAATTGAATTATAAATATGAAAAGAATAAATTATTAGATAGCAAATCTGTCATAAAGGTATTACTTTCTGTCATTTAGACTTTTTGTGTTTGTGTGAAGATTTTCTTCCTTTCCCAGAAGTGATGTATTCTTACCAGTCCCAGTTTACACCTTTAAAAATTTGATAAAAATTTACATTGGTTGGAATAGTTCAACTTGAGTAAACAGATCATGACTGCATTTGAGTTAAGCTACCCTTAACTGACTCTCCAACATCTTAAAGAAATTTTCAGATACTTGAAATACTTTTAGTGAAACAGACTGGGAATCCTTTTTTTTTTTTTTTTCAAATCTAAAGAGTCATCAGGGTTTAGACAAGATAATTCTGATTTGGAAAGATTGTTACTTCCATCTTGCTTGCTACAGAACAATTGTGGAAAACTTGCAGCAACTTTGCTTTTACTACTATTATTCTATACTCTTCTATTTTGCAGTAGAGTTAACCATATCACCTTCATTTCTAAAAGCACATTGAGGAATCAGGAATTAATCAGAAAATTGCTCTAGTGCATGTGCAACTTGGTATTGGATATCTCTAGTGTTTAAATACAGTCCTGCTCAGTCTCTGAAAGAAAATCTGTAATCAAAGATCTCTGTTCTAGCATTAGGACTTTTCAACGTACTATCTATTCTTTGCTAGAAAACACTACTTCAAAAAAACTATAATTTATTGGTCCATACAACAAGAACATTGCCCAGAAAAAAATTTTATTCTAAAATTGTATTTCTGAAAACAGTCAGATGTGACAAGATCTGGATTTGGAATATAGGTTTTCTACACTGTAGATGAATGACCTGAAGAGGAAAACTTAACATTCTCTAATATTTTACATTGACTTCTTATGACTGTTTTCCCAGCATTCGGTACCTTGCTTCCGATGGGGAAGAGGCATTTAAAGCTTTTCCTGGGAGAAAGGTGACTTGAAGTTCTACTTTCAAGTTCTACTTGAAAGATCATCTCAGCCAGGCCAAAATACCTTGACTCCAACTGACTGTCAACCACCAGGCATTATGATTGTGTTTTATTGGAGTTCGTATTGTTAGAGTTGGTACTTTGAGGTCACTTTATCTAGGCATACATGTGCCTTCACTATAGAGCTCCTGATATCTCAACAGAGAACAATCAACAGATCATGACCTAAATATTCATCTTGAAGCCACCAACACTATCAAATGAACTATAAGATTAGAATGAGAGATTGTTTCTGAAGCATTAATTTAATCCTATTTAGTGCCAAAAAGGGGATGGTGTGAAGGAAGAGATTCAATCTTTATGTAAATACGCTTTTTTCCTAATTGAAGCTATTTCTTCTCCAACAGTATCTCAGAAGAGACAGATCTATACTGACTCGTACTCAGATATGTATATATGTCAGTTTCATTAGTCCCCTCCAGCAACCAGCTATTACAGAAATGATTTTTTTTTAAATCAAGTCCTGTGATTGAAACAAAAAGAAATTTTAGAAAAAGAAAATGAGCAAGAATTCTGTTTAAGAAATTATTAGAATAAATTCAGTTTGCTTAAAATACACGCAAATTAACTACGTGAGTTGCCATGCAAGAATCTTCCATATAAACACATATGATGCAATTCAATCATCAGTCATCTTTTTACTTCTTTTCCTAAAACTTCAGTAAGACTGAATTCAAGGCCTCAATCTCCAACATGCTCTCCAGTCATCATTTAGGATCATTCTTTGACAGATACTTTTAAATCTGAACTATGGATTAGTAACAAGATGTATTCAAATACGTCCAAGAAAGACAAATCTCCAGATTCAAGATAATCTCAGATAGCGCTGTTTGAAGTGCATAAATGCAAACTTGATTCCCCCATATACACTTGAAATGAAAATCGGCAGTAGACATATCTGTTTTTTTGTAACTCCAGATACTTACTTGGGCTTCTAAAAGCTGATTAAAAAACCCCGTAAACTTGGAAATGGTCACAGAGATCAGTCAGACTTCTGTGATACCTATTATTTCTCACTGTCATTTCTATTTCTAGCTGGTTCAGACTGTAAAGTGCTGCATCCTCCATCAATTTTTTGACATTTCTTCATTTCCTGTGGCTTTTCTTACTTTCATTATTGGCCATTTTCCTTGATGGAAATACCTTCTTCTTCTCAATGACACTGATGTTTTTAACAACAGAAAGAGTTACATGTTTTTACCAAAGTTAGGTGCTCACCCAATTGGGAAAAGCATAGCAAAATATATCCAAATAGCAATAAATCAGTCTGTCTCTATCTATGCAAGACAATTGGTATGTTTATGCACTTGTTTATACAAATGTTTTACATATATGTTCATATAATCTTTCATCAAAAATAAAGAAAAAGGGAAGAACTTTGAACGGGAATTATCTATTCATCACAAGCATTTTTATTTTCTCCCCAAAACGTAACTCTGATTAATTTCTTTAATCAAAGGGGAAAAGGCTTTTACATTATTATAGAGAAAGCAAAAGTGGGTATAATATGAGGCATGCAGTTAAAATAATTGACATTGCTATACATGATAATTTCTTGGTATCCAGCATGATCACTGTCAAAGTATTTGTGTAGATAAGTAGCATTCTCTCCAGAGAACAGCTATTCCTGAACAGCTCTATAGGAGTTTTACTTTTTACCAAGGAATACAATAGAGAGGCTGTTTATCAGAAGAAACTAATGGACTTGCCTGCTTCAAAAAGGCCTAACATCATTAAAAATGATCTAGTTAGTGGTCCAGTTCCTTACATAAATCAGCTGAAATGTGCTTACCTCCATTCTTCTTTAAAAAAAGATAGATTCTGTCTATGAAAGAAATCTCTTAAACCAGAATGGTTAAAGCAAGATTATTGGAATGATAAGTTTTGATCAGGTTGGAAGGGGACAGCTGAAAGAGGACTCAGTTGAAGAAAATGTGGATTATGCTTTTGTTTTGCAAAGATTTGGACATTACTGTCTCTTCTTAGAAATATGGAGACAAAGACATTAACAGTTATGCTCAGTAACTCTGCAGCCAGGAGAAATGACAAGGACCTCGGAATTCAGTCTCCATCCTCAGGTTCTCTCCATCACATTTCAGTTCTTCTCAGACTCTCCAAACAGTGAAGTGGTTAAGTTGTATAAGCACAAAATGTATTTAGCTAATACATTATTTTATTTGATGGAAATCATATATCATTAATTTTCTAAACAGCATGGCAAATTGTAACTGAAATATAATTCAAGAATAATCACAGATTCATCTGATTTATCAAAACATTATGTTACATACAGCCTGCTACCTGATAGGTGCCTTTTTTATTCTTTCTTTGAGAACGCGAGTGCCTACATAACAAACCAGAGGACAAATAACAAATTTCAAAGCTAAATACAGAATTTGAGTCTGCTTATGGTCAATATACAAACATGTGAAGTACATCTCAGCATCTGCAATCCCTCCAAAGCCCTCCCACATAAACAAATTTTCATACAAGAAAGCATTAAACAAAGCTCACTTTTCAATTGTCCATATTTATAGAAAAACAGAAAAATGTTTCTAATGTCTGTTCGTATTGCTGCTAGAGAGAAAAAAAGTATACAAATGTATGTAGAAACAAATATGAAATGATAAAGTGGGTTGTGTGTGTGACGAGAAGCAGAGACTGAAAAACTGTATACTTTTGCTGTATAAAGAAAGTACCAGTTATTCTCCTTACACAAATGAGCCCTGAAAACTTGCACTCTGCTTTGATGCTGTGAGGTTCAGGAACATTTAATTGTTCAAGGAGGTTGCCTATTAGACTTGCAGCATTATGAAATTAGTTAGACGGAAAAGACTTCTGGAGGTCACTTAGTCCAGCTTGACTTTCCATCTCTGTTCAAAGTGGGGAGACTCAGTCCAGTTTGCTTATGACCTTGTTCAGCTAAGTTTTGAACATAATCTTGGATGGAGATACATGAGAGAGATCTCAAGGGCAAATCTATTGATGGCAGGCTGCTATATCTGAAGTTCTGATTTTTTTTTTAATTTAGGATTTTTTATTTAGCAACTTTCCCTTTGTGTGACCACAACACTAAGAGATACAATGGTAGAAAAGACTGTAAAATAAATCAGTGATTACTTTTACTTACCTGCATTTTTATATTCCTGTAAACCTACATTTGAATTTACATTGAATAAGTTGTAAAACAGAAGCAGGTAAACTAAGGTTTACCAAACCAGGGAATAGGAAGTCAGAATACCTGCCTCCATGTACTATTTTAATTTCCACAGTCCACTGAAGTCTAGTAAGTCTGCTTACAATTTACTTACAGACTCCAGGAATATAAACCTTTGTTTCTCTTTGTTTGTTTTTTTGTTTTTAAATATTCTGGGAAGAATGAATGGAAAAAAAGAAAAATAAATTTACATAAGTCTTGTTTTCTTTTTAATTAACTCTAAATTAGGTTCACCCAGCCCTCCAAAATCTAACAGCTATTTCTTTTTGAAAGACTGTCTGCTACAACTCTGACAAAAAATAAAATCATGAAATGAAACAACAAAATAGATTCTCCTTCCCCTTTTAGTGACAGGCAAATTTCACAGCTAAAGATCATATATAAATGAAGTTTTCACAAAGTTTGGGTTTCTAGTATATGCAGCATATGAGTTACTCACTCATATCTTTGTTTTCCTATTCAACATTGCTCAAAGTGCATTAAGACACATTTTACCCTTAGTTAGAGGGAGGCTTTATGATACTGGGTATTCATACTCTCAGGCTTTAGAAAGCACTCAGAATCTTTTCTGCATCTACTTAAAATCACCTCTCTCATTTGCTTAATTCAGCAACTCACCCTCTGGTCTTGTTTCTTGGAAATGATACACTGTGCAGTCACTGTCCACTTTATAGTGAGGTTCTCACCAGTATGTAAGAGTTTGTTCATGTATTCAGCAAATGTTAATAGTAGTGTGTTAGGTACGGCCTGACTCTTTTTTTTGATTCAGCTTTGGTACTGCAAATACACAGCAGCAAAACAGCACAGCCAGAAATTCTGTGCATTGGGCTGCTAAAGAGAAAATGCTACCACAGTATGCAATTGTTCTCCCACCTAAATAATCTTAATTTCCTTCTCTCTCCTCCATTTGATCACATTATAAAAACATTTTTCCAGTTTAGACAGAATTTTTTTTCTGCTTCATTACGTTAGCTTTTTCCCTTCCCTCAATTCTGCAGCGAGAAGAGCCCCACATGCGCACAGACACATGCACACACACATACCCGCTTCCAGTCTCTCTGCTTTTAGCAATAATTTGCACATAATGGAACAGCCAGAGGGGGGTTTGATCAATGACCTCTGTCTCGGAGACGCTGTTCCAAGGGAAACACATCTGCCAACATAAAGTATTGGAGCAATCATAGCTCAGTGAGCGCCGTAATAAGCAACTGTTACACTGGAGCCATCAGTCATGTTCAGTTACAGACCTGAAAGGATACGGCACCTCAGGGAGCAATGTCCTTCCATAAATTTGGGCAGCAATGAAGAATGATTTGCAATCAAGTAATAAAAGACCTAAAAAAGGTCCACCATGCATACTAACATCCAATACAGCTGACAAAGAAAATAAAAAACCTTGGCATTGTTTGCTCGTTATGTAAACTACACAGCTGTCCAAGCAATTAAGATATGATTTTGGGAATTCTCTCGTAAAAATTTGCTAACAGCGCTTCCACTTGTGAAAGTGACATTCTTCTTTATCAGTAAAGTGCATTTCATTAAGGTAATGCAATTTCATCTAGCTTAATAGTAGGAATTGCTTAACCTTATGGCAAGACTACGTAAACAACATAAAATTAATGACACTCCGTGCATTGTGGGAATAGATTTGCATTAGTGACAGCATTGATCAAGCAATAGAGAAACTAACATGCTCTCCCAATTGTTGGAACTCTAGGGATCTCTGTACACTATATGCAATGTCATATTTCTGCTCTTCTGATTGCAAAACTGTTTTTTAAAAAAAAGACTAAATCCACAGTAAACTGTGCAATTTTTCATTACTAACCTTAATGAAATAAACACAATAAAAGGATACAGGTCTGACAGAACGCATCTGCAGAATCAGGCTAAAAATATAAGGGAAATAAAAGCGATGGGTAAACGTCTTTTAGAAGTGGCAATTCACTTCAAATGTGCAACACCACCATAATTAATGAGGGGTTTTTTTTCCCTCCATTCCTTTAGATGGGAAAATTTGATAGTGATGCTGCTCCATTGCTTCACATTTGGATACTTTTACATTTGGCTCCTCTTGATGACAAAGTTTAAGATGTCCATGACATATGGGAGAAGATTTGGAACTTCTTGAAAATCTCTCAGACCAGCATGAACATGGACAAAGCAGAAGGAAACCCTTTAAATATACCACTTAAAGAAGCCAACTGATGAGATTTCAGACATTCACTAAAAATGGCAATGGGAACAGTGCAGTAGAACTCAGAAAATTGACCAGAAAGATTATTAGTCCCTTTTGTGATCTACCAGTGCTAGAATTTGACAGAGTTGTTTTTGTTTGTTTGTTTGTTTCTTTTAAATAATGTTTCCTAAACAAGCTCCTGTAAAATAGAATAAATATTCAGATAATAACAATTTTTGAACTCCAGCAAGCCTACTAACTTACATTTAGATAGGAGCTGAATTAAAAAAAAAATACACACAACACACACACATGCCATATCTGCTGCTCCGAGTCAGAAATGTTTGAAAATAATTCAAAAATTGCTTCTTTATTATTATATAATATGCATAATATACTCATATATATAAGTTATATATGTAGGATTTTTGCTTTTAATATAGGTCAAATTTTACAAAGTAAGCCAAAAAGCAATTCTCTCTGTAAATATAACGTAGCTGAATGTTACTTACTAGGATTTATATATAACATCAAGACTTGTTCTAAGCTCACCTTTGTTCCAAAGAAATTGCTTAATAAAACTCACCTGAAGTGCTCTCGTATTATTAACTTTACTAGTAACAGTATGAGCAAGAAACTCATCATCCTACTAGGGCAAAGAGGGAGGTGGAGTGTTTTAGCAGAGATCAGCAAGTTAGCTTGGTCATCAGGGAACATTGTTTTTGTTGTTTTGTTTTGTTTTAGTTTATTGTTCATTTTAGAGCTCTTAATTTAAAGGACAAAACTAATTCTATCTTTCTTCCAGACAAAAGATGTAAAAGGAATTACTAACTGTAAATCTCCTCACTTAAACAACTTAGTGTCAAAAGTTGCCTCTGGCTACAAATACTCCTACTGAAGCAAAGTACACATTGTAGACAAAATTTGAAGAAAGAGTGGTATTGGTCTCAAATCTCCTTAAGCTATAGCAATCCAAGGTGTTATTTGAAATAACAGTTGGTGACACTTTCAGATAATATTGGGTTTGACTCTACATTGAAAGTGTCCTTTTCATGTCAAAGCCATTCCCCAATGGAAAAAAAAAAAATCGAAGCTGTGAAAACAAGAGCCATCATACAGCGAGAAGTAAAAGAGAGGCTCTTTGATTACACAGACCTAGAGTGGGAAAATCAGACAAACAGCAAACTCTCCTGACTCAAAGGTGTCATTGTAGATGGCAGGTCCGACGTATTGCCAGATTAACAAGGCTAGGGTAGAATGAACATTATAAATCCTAAATCAGTATAATTCCTAAGTCCATGAACCAAGACAACTTCTAGCTATCAAACAAGCAGGTCTCTGCATGGATGATCTCTATACCAAATAAAGGCAATTCAGAGGATGCAATAGGCAAATCCTTAAAGATATTTTTAGACCTAAACAGTTTACTGCCCATGCCAGTAGGACTGCAGAACACCAAAACTAAATAAGGGGGATAACTTTGTCAAGGGAATTGATCCCAATCAATGCTAAACAATTCTTGCAAAGTTTTAAAAGTCTTAGACTCGGACTTATGAAATAAGCTTTTCTATACAAACTCGAAGATTCTTTCCCCTCTTTTTTTGCAAGTCATCCCATAGGAAGTAGCTAAGCAAAGATCTCATTATCTTTATTTACTATTACGTACCATACAGTGCTTTGCAGAGGGAAAATGGAGGGCAGAATAAATCTGAACAAAAGATTACTGCCTCTTTTACAAATCAGTCCCCTGTTTTTAAAAGAAGGGAATAAGCCCAGCAGCAGGCATTAGACCTAGTGCCAAAAAGCTCTACAGAAATGGTTATTTTCTATGGGAAGTCCTAAAGTCATTGCTCATTTCTAAAACTAAATCCATTTATGTGTATGTTATTATTTTTCTAGTTATAGCTCCCAGGCCTTACAAAAAGTACTCATATCTCAAAGATAACATGTAAAAAAGTCTTAGATCTAAATAAAGATGTATTTCCATAGACCAAAACAAGACAAGTTTCCTGAAATTCTCTGGAAAGGTTGACTAAACCAGGGCCACTACGTCATATTTCCTCTAACACTTAGAGTTCATTGATCCCATTCCTTATGATTCAAATTCAAAAAATGCTATCCTCCACTTATGATTCTCCAGGTTCCACAGGATTGTTTCCTATTCTTCACACAAGGAATCTTTTTTTCATTTCAAAGCTGGCTTAACTATACTGACTTCAATCAGAAATAGCCACCTACCAAACACTGAACGAACATAGTAGATTAAGGAGGAGTGAGAGAGATTTATACGATTTGCTTTCTTTTTTAGCGTTTAAAAGATGCATTATTAAGCAGAAGATTATGTTCTGCATGCCAAGGTTTTTCAGCTACACCTTTTCTGTGCCCTTCCTAAAACTGAGTTCTTTCAATTTCTGTAAACAGCAAGAACTCACATTTACCTCCTCCTCCCCTAAAAATCTCTATTGTTGTTTTGTGAGTGAAGAGAGAATATCCTTAGCATTCGGTGCTATTTTTTGCAGCCCAGATGATTAGGTCTCATGTAAAACAAATGATAACATATTCAGATTCATTCAGCTGGTACTGTGTCCAAAACAAAGGCACCATTATTCTTTTAAATTTGCCAAAGCATAAACTCACAGAGACATGATTTACCTTGCAAGTAGAAAGACAACATACAACTCTCTTATGTCTTCAGATACTTACACTAGGTCAACACTTAAAGTAGATTTGTAAATAAAATGAGACTTTTCACAAAGTTCATGCTAATAACTGTGTGTCCTCTAACATAATGAAAGCATTTCAAGCCACTCATTCAAGCCAAGTTGAAAGCCACTCATATCTTATAAAACTCATTTTGATTAGGTTCCCACTTAGCTCAGTTACCAATTACCAATTAGCTTCAATACTTCTTCACAGGAAGAAGTATTCAGGAAAATAAATATTGGACTGCTTAACATCCACTCTTTTGCATCAGGACTACAGAGATGTTTCCTCACCTATTACATCACAGCTATCTTGAAAGTAATAAATATATTACTTTTACTCATCTTTACCTTTCCTCCACTCTCCATAGCACAGAAAAATCTAACATCTTTTGAATATCTAAAGAAGAAAAATTACATGAAAAAAAAAAACAGTTCATGACACACAACTCATTCTACTATTTACCTCAGACAGACATTCTGAACTTTTTTTCCCCCCTGGATAAAATTAAGGGAAGCTATACAATTAATGAAGATGCTCAGAAGTTATTTCCTGAATACTGAGTATCTGCTTTTACATGGGCAGGCTCTTGTTATTTTGAAATGTTTCAGGGTGGACTCTTGATCCAAACTCTTGACTCACTGAATACCTGGCCCTCTTGCTTGGTCTGTGAGAACCTACAACTTCACTGATCGCATGCCCTTAAATTGCAGTAGCCTGTCTTTGGTCATCTCACTTAGAAATATGAGCAGGTGATAGTCTACAGATCTCTTTTATAATTAGATAAAATTTTAATAACTTTTTGATTAAATAACAAACACAGGAAACAGCCTCCATCAAGTTTCAGCCCCGTACTAGCAGCCCAACCTTCTCAATCTCTTAAAATATTTTAAGAATTTATTATTTTATTAAGTTGAAAAGAATTAATATTATCCATTTATCATGTAGCAAAGTCGTTGCTCATTTCAAGTGACCTTCTAACTGTGTATGCGCTGACATCCAATCATATGTGCTTTTTCCGAAACACGCTTTACTCATATAGTTACTCCTATTAAATCTGCTATTAATACTGCTGTTATTAAATCTCTTACCTCTTTCCCCAAAGAACTGACATATCCTACAAAACTTGGGCCAGATTCATAGAAACCTGAAGGTTTCAGTGAAGGCAGGAAAAAATACTATTTTGGCACTACTTTTTGGCTTTCAAACAGTAAGGTTGGGCATAAAAGTCACAATTAATATATCAGAGATCTGTGCCAGGCTTTTATAGCACTACAGGATTTTTCAGCTATAAAGAAACATATTGAATCTTTAGAGCACAGCCCATTCTTCACTGCTTCAGTTGTCTCCTTTTGTTTACAAGACTCTGCCATCCCTCTCTGTGAATTGAATGCTAAACTATCTCTAGAGAGACGTTATATTGCTTACAGAATGCCTCAGCAGATGGTGCTTCCTGTTGCAACAGAAGGCTGTGATTACACCTGAACTCTTCAAGAACTCTAACTTAAACAGAGACACATGATAAATGAAAGTCTTAAAGCTCTATCCTTTACATCCTGTTTTCCCACATTTAGAATAGATTAGTAAATAAAGTCCTAGATTTGGAAACTGCAGACATTCCTTCATTGGAACATTTTGCCAGACTGTTGCTGACACAGTCTCCATTTCTGATGCTTGGTCATTCTATACCTTGTTACAGCACTGTTCATTATAATTATAAAATGGAATAGACCTTCACCAGGAAGAGTCTATAAAGACAAAATGAAGCACCACGAACACCATCTGGATTCAGAAGTTCAATGTTCTATAGCAGTTTGCCACTGCATGTGAAATGGACCTTTTTACAAGAAGATCTATGAAGCCTTTGCAGCTGCATGCATCTCATCTACTCTACTGATCTTTTTGTTTCAGTAAAATCGAAGAAACCCTGAAAGCTAATACTAGGACCGTGCAATTTAAAAGCATGACCCAAAAGAGCATCGCAGCAGTTAATTATCCAAAGAATACATACACATTTATCAGATATATAAGAAGGTATCAAAAGGCAGTCATTTAGAAAAGAAAATTTCAATAAGTTACTTTCTTGCTCTTTATCTCCCAATTGCTGCTTTGTACTTTTCCGCTGTCTGACCTCCACAGCCAATAGATGAGGCAGAACAGAGCAGGGTTAGTACTACCTTTTGGGTATATTGTTCCCAGAACAAAAGAATTTTATTTACCTGACAGAGAAAGGACATTGTTGGTTGCCTGGCTACATGGTCCGCCCCCTGCCTTCATTACTAGTTTTGTTTTCTTTTTATATAATCAGAGTGCTTTTAGCCATTGTCTAAATGGGAATCAAAACCCAGATTCAATCCCTTTACAAAGACTAAGGGCTCTTGGGACCTTGGGAAAAGGAGTCAGGCAAGAATAAGTCTAGATCCTTCCCCTAAGGGGCTATAATTATTTCCTTCTGCTAGTGGGTATTTAATTTCTATGACTTTTCAGGCTACAAAAACAAAAGGAGACACATTTTCATAAAAGATAAAGGATGCTACTAGTACCTGAATGCCCACCATCTTACACAGCTGTTCACTGAAGGAGAAAAGGCTATTTTCATCCAGATTTCCTGACCAGATGACATAAAGGCTATAGGTGGTGCCCCATCACAGTAGGTGTCCTCAGACTGAACTGAATAGGAAATTAAATCTCAGGCCCAGCAAATTTTAACTAGTGTTTACCTTTTAAATAGGCAGATGATTAACAGAACTAAGTTACCATTATTTTGGTGGACTTTCAGAAACTGAGAGATCACTTTGAAAACTGTAAAAACTACTAGATTTGAAGAACGTTTTCAGAATCTTGATTTCCATGCTTCCCGCCCCCCCCCACCCCCGCCCCCCGCCCAAAGGTATCTGACTGGTAGAAGTCAACAGTGAGAAGTCTATCTCATTGGGAGTCTGCTAATGGAAAACTCATTTTTTTAATCTTCCCTTGCATTCTCAGGACACAACCATACAAGGCAACATGGAGATACCTGACTCACTGTATTACTACTAGGTTAACCTATGCAGGATTTTCATTCTCTTTTCAGTTTTCATTCACCTTTGCTAGCCTTAGGGACCTCTGAAGATCATTTAGTCCATCTAGTCACCTTGCTTAAGCAGGGTCACCCAGAGCACATTGCACAGGATGGTGTCTAGGCAGGTTTTGAAGATCTCCAGAGAAGAAGACTGTGCAATGTCTATGTTCAGGTGCTCTGTTACCCTCACAGTCAAGAAGTTTTTCCTCAAACTCTGGCAGAACTTCCTGTGTTTCAGTTTGTGGCTAATAGGAGAGATACTCCAGTTTCCTATTCAGCTTTGTAGGTCTACCCTGTAGGTCACTGGACTCTCTCCAGGAGTTCCATGTCTTTCTTCTGCTGGGGAGTGCAAAATGAAGAGCAAAGAAAAGAACAGGACAGCAATAACATTTTTGTTGGAATACAGAAATAAGACATTTGCAGTTATCAAGTCAAGTCGATGATCAGATCAAGTGCTACCATCCAGATGAAAGCATGTTTGAACATATGAGAACAAATAAGTTTCACTCTGCTTTGTTACTGGGCCAAAAACTGTTGACCAAGATAATCATCTTGGATGCTTGCATTTCTTTTATTCCTGTACGTATGTCATCTTTCAATTATAACATATTAAAAATCCAAGTATCAGTCATTCTCATCATTATAATCCTATCTCAAGCATCTTTTTATAGGTCCTACCTCATGCAATCTGTCCATACATCCTTGCTCTATACCCTCTCGGTTTTTCTAGCTCACCTGTTGAAGTCAGATATATAATTTCATCTTCCACATGTTTGCATACTCTCTTCCTGTCATTGCTCATCTGTTGATAATAATTAAGCAATTTCATCTTCTCACATACACCTAACTCTCTTCCTCCTTTCTGTGCCTTCCCAAAGAAAAAGCTCTGTTCCTAAGGTATTCACTCAGATAACCTTCTATATTAAATTTTCTATTAAAAAAATCCTACTGTCCATGTAATGGCCATAAAAGAACAAATAGATGGAAAAAATAACTGCTTGGTCACTGTCATCTTTGCCTTTACTTTTCCTGTTTGCTTAGGAGTATAGACAACTCAGTTACTCCAGGCATACAGAAGCATTTGATTTTTTAAATAGGAAAAACAAGTCTCAAACTCAGGATGGTTAAAGAAAGCAGTGTACTGCTCAGCTACCACTCTAAATACAGAGTAGGGGTTTTTTTTGTGTGTGTGTGTGTGTGTCTGTGTATGTGTGTGGTCAAAGCTGTACACTTGACAGGACAGCTTCATTAAACCAGATAGGGGAGTACTTTTTCTACCCTCATCATACCATATAGTCACAGCTTACCTGTCTTGATTATCAGACAAATCCATTTCTTTTTTTCCCTTGAGATTAGTTCAGAAATATCCTCTGTTATTTGAAGTCCACAGAGCACTTTCACACATTTTTATAGCTTCTGTGGAAAATAATTCTTCCTGTGACTCACCTAAGCTGTCAGTCAGAAATCCAGTTTCTACCACCTTACTAGCCCACTGCTACCACCTTTTTGTTCTGAATTGACTGGTTTTAAGAGAGAGCTTTCTATTTCCCTGAAAAAAAAAATCACCTGAAAACCTTTGGAGGTTCACATAAACATCTTAATGTTTGTCAAACATACAAACCAGAATTTGTTGGACTCTCTGAAGGGCAATAACCCCTTAAGCATTTTTGTGAGGCATCCAAAGCAATTTAAGGGAACTTAATAAACAATGAGTCATTTTAGACATAGCCAAAACATTTCCAAAATTTGCAGTTAAATTTTTTTCCATATCTTTTTGTCTGGAAAAAGCATTAAGTTTACAATAATACAACAGAACTGGGCTGAGGAACTGGAGAAGCAGTGGTCCTCTGAGTGATATGCAAAACAAAAAAAAACAAAAAAACAAAACAAAAAAAAAAAAAAAGAATATAACTGTCTTCTTTCCAGGGTCTGGGATTCCAGAAGAAAAGGTGCTATTCAGTAACTCTGCCTCTTCTGTGTCTTTTGTAGCCAGAACACCTATCTCATTCAGTAGCAGACCCACATTTTCCTTAGTATACCTTTTGTTAAGTATTTGAAGAGGCCCTCCTTGACATTTCTTGCCAGATTTAATTCCAAATGTGCCTCAGCCTTCTTCATACCATCCCTGCATGTCCTCACAACATTCCTATATTCCCAAGGGGTCTGCCTCTTTTCCACAATCTATATACTTCCTTCTGTTTGAGTTTTGCCAGGAACTCCTTGTTCATCCATGGAGGTCTCCTCTTCCTTCTGTCTGACTTGATACTTACAGGGATGCACCATATTTGAGCTTGGAGGATGCTTGAATACTAACCAGATCTCTTGTCCCTTACCCATCTCCCAGAGCCGTCCCTCCTAGGGCCCTAGCCCCTGGGATTCCTCCAAGCAAGTCCCCAAGGAGGCCAAAGAGTAGGATTGCAACCTGAAAGCACAGGTTGCAATCCTTTTACCGCCCTGCTTCCTCCTCACTGGATCTTGAACTCCACCGATTCATAACCTCTGTAGCCAAGTCTACTCCCAGCTTTCACACCTCTAACCCATACTAGGGTTGGTTTTAAAGTATGTCTGGAGTTTTGTCTTTACCTTCTCCTCCAATTAATGTTTAAATTAAGAATGCAATACAAAATGCCACAGAATAAAAATAAGTTAAAAATAAATAAAACATAAGGTTTAAAACAGGTCACAAATACAACACGAACAGAAAGTTTAGTTGCAAATCCGGTGATATTTATTTTGGTTACTAAGCACTTCTTTACAAGAGGAACCCATGTTCTCAAAAAACATGAGTACTCAGAGCATTTTTAAGATAGTTGCTGTCTTTGCAGTGCTACTTTGAGGTAAAAAAACTGTATAACAATTCAAGTGTTGGAAAAAAGAACAGAGATCTTAAGACAATTATCAGATTAAAAATGATAACTTAGCTTAATCATTGCTTAGCTTAATCATCCCAGTAGCAGGAACTTTGAGCATCAAGAAAGAGGAGTTCTAGAGAGAGTGGTTATATCTGAATGTGTCTGACTCAGACCTTTTCTCCAGGAAACTAGTATCAATAGATCAACACATCTAAGTTACTATATGAAGGTGCACAGTATATTTATTTGCAACCTTTTCATGAACAGTATAATGGACAGAGTCCATCAAGTCTTTGGAATAGGAAGTTATGCACATAAATTAAACTCTTCTTCTGAAACTGTAAATAAGCCACATACCTGAAGAGGTATGTATACTTTAAAAAAATATTTAAATAGAAGACACACATACTTTTCCGTTGAGCTAAAAGAACAAGGTCCTCATCTAGGAAGTAACAGAATTCATAAGGTCTTTGTACATGTCCCATTTAAAGTCCACGAAAAACAGTAAGGACATTCTTCTTTTCAAGTTACCATGAAAAAATATAATATATACAAAGCCTCAGATATGACTTGTTCTGCCCACTCCAAAAAGTAAAAGAAAAAACTGCACATAGTCCAAATGTTTTCTAAGTAATATTTTACTCCACAAAACAAGACAGAGATGAAACACATCTGTATATGCCCCTGTCTCTGTCTCCAGGCATTTATATGCTTTTATTTCTTCTCCTAAAATGAAAAACAGATAAGCAATAACAACAGAAGCAATAGGTAGGTAAGAAAAATGTAGGTGTTTATTAAACTTCATAGGCAACACAACATCCTCATAAATTAAATGATGAAGTAGTAATTCAGAAGTGCACAGCATTAGACTTTGTGGAAGAAGTACAAAACTCAAGTCTTTTGGAACTCTTTTAAGAGGTTCAAAAAAAGTCAAGCCATGAAGAAACAATTAAGTTTTTTTTTTTTTTTTTCTGCAAAGGAGGAACAAATAAATAAATATTTTTTTAAAAATCACATTATGGCAATCCAGGAATATTGTGCAGCTGTTTCCCCTGTCCTCTTCCTCTCCTGCATAAACTTTCAGTCAAGAATTACAGATCAGTCATGATAATGTAAAAGTAAAAGTAACTTTTCTAAGTAACTCTTTTTTTTCTGAACCGAGTAAGAACATTATTAGCATGCCAAACATAAATAAATATAAAGAATACATTTTGATTACAGGGATAAGTAATGATGTGCTATAACAGGGATCTTTATCAACTTGTTTAGATATGAATTTGTTGCAACACTACATATAAAAAGTCCTTGTTTTTATAACAGCTTTCAAGTTGTTGATCTTCCAAACATTAAACTATATCCAGAGTGTTTACAGTTGTTAATGCTGGCAATAAAATACTTTTGAAGCCTACTATTGGTAGCAGAACCTACTCAGTCTTTTACATACTTTCTTACTGTTCAGGAGTTCTAATTTTTGACTCAAGCACAAACAAACAAACAAACAAACATCAAAAAACCCTATACATATTTAACAAGAGTGAAAGTTTATATTGATATGGAATAGGATTATTCTGAATAACTTGCATCATTTGGTAAAAAATAACAGCCTCTCTCCAGATTCTTTTCAAAAAATCACAGAATTTAGTCATGTACAAATTTTGTCAGCGAATAAATCAGACTTAAGTATGTATCTGAATTACACCCACAGATCATAGCAAAGTGAAGAATATTCATACATACACATCAGCCAGATGACAGGCGTAATCATTGCCAGACTTGGCAAAATGGACATTTCCTTCTGAAAAACAGGGATGATTTTGGCTCAGCTTCTCTAATCTTACCACTTTTAAATATGGTGCAATTTCAGATTGAATACTGATTCATATTTTGTAATCTGAGTTTGCATATATCGAGAAACTGTACGGAATTTCATGATGTTAGCTAAGATATTTTATACTTAAATACACATTTTTTCCACAGTTTATGAGGACAGGTTTATTCAGGTAATAAATTAGCAAATGGCTGAGAACAAGGTATCTTCCTAGGTCAATTAACAAATAGAAACTAAAATCATCCAAAATGTTATTTTTCCTACTTATTCATTAATAAATTTACTTTCAAGTAAGCATACCAGGTGTATTATGACTAAAGATAAACAAAGCCACGCTCTTTCCAAAGTCTGTGCCAGAAGTAACTCTTTTGATGGCACTCTTTGGAGGTTCTTTGGCATAGCGAGAAGAGATATTTTCTTAAACATTTGACAGACATGGGTATATAAAAATTTTGGATTTTTTTTTTTTTTTTTTTTTTTACAAGTTAAGTCAATTCAGACGTGTACACCTCAGAAAAAAAGAAAAGAAAGTCATTTCTATGCAGAGACAGAAGTGCACAAGAACTCTACATCTATTTTGCATTATCATGTCTGAATTAGTGTTTTGTGGTTTTACTTTTCTCATTCATTGTATCATACTGACACATAAGGAGTTCTTATTTTTACTGTAGTGCTAAGTATCACTATAGGCAACACTTAGGGAAAGACGCAATGATCTTTTTTAGACAAATGATACATTTTTTATTTTATATTTGCACGTGTATGAAGCAGCACAATTTGCTGAGACACAACAAAAATATAATTTTGCCAAGTTCAAAGCTCAAAGCTTTGAAAAGGTCTCTCCTCCCTGCTTTGCTTCCCTGTGCTATCAGCTCCTAGACTGACACCTAGTGCACATGACAGAGATCCAGCTCTGCTACTAGTCAAAACATCAGTCCACATTAATTTACAATTACATTGATTTTCAATAAAATGAAATAATTCAGCAGCACTGAAAGATTCCCCATCCTTTTAGTCCCAATTTGCATACATATTCTAATACTCATTTGAATCTATTAAAAGAATAGCAAGCTTATAGACCATGAGCTCAGCAGAGTTCATCCCTTAACAGTTAAAATTGCTGGATCATTAATATCAATAATGAGCTAGAACTGCAATTAGTGTCTAAATGAAATATGCCATGAATTACTGATTTATTATGTTGGTCAGAGAAATATACCATCACACAGCAGGCATAAACACAGAAATGGTAGCCTTTCAGAGATTTCAGAATTGCCAGGTTTTCCTAGAAGGTATCCAAGAAGAACAGTCTGATAATATTGCCACTTTATTTCCAGTTGAGTTATATGGAGGACATGATAGAGAACACAAGAAGAAAATTCAGAAAATTTGTATTAATGCTGCAATACCACAAATTCACAAGTATTGTCTGTTAAACTTCTTTTTTTGACCTGCTCAACTGACCTGCTCCCCTTATTCCTCAGACCTCACCCTTCATCAGCTTTAAACTTTATGTCTTCATACTCTTGCAGGGCTACATTTCAGATACTCTCTCTATACACTGGCTCAAACAAAAACAATCAGGTTGAATCACTACCCTGCTCTTCTTTTTCTGTTCTGTGTTTATTTTCCAGAATTCGTGGCATAGTTTTCCTGAAGTATTACAGTGCACAGTCAGAATTTTACAAGACATTTGACAATCACGTAGCTCACCCAGAAGGAAACTGGACATTCCCAAATCCTATCTTTCATAAACAGTTTGAAAATCTAATCTATACTGTCAGTGTATCTAACACTTTGCAAAAGCTCTATCAAGAAACCTATCCTGCAGTGTGAGAATGAATTTGCCGTGTAGTAAAAAACATTGCTAGAAAAGCCAAGATATTTTCACTGCCACTATCTATCAGCAAGGTAA
Organism: Crypturellus tataupa; assembly: GCA_034781795.1. NCBI lineage: Eukaryota > Metazoa > Chordata > Aves > Tinamiformes > Tinamidae > Crypturellus > Crypturellus tataupa. The sequence goes on from JAWLRI010000182.1 coordinate 795,439, forward strand.
GGTACTTATAAGTGCCTGGGATCCACTTCTTCTCAACACCACCTCTGTAAAATCCTGCCATATTCAGACCTCATCCTACATGGGTCACAACCCTGAATGGGAAGAAAGAAAACTGTAGTGTTTCAGCGCTCACGTAGCACAGATCTGTCCCAGATTAGTATATCAGAAGAGCACAAGCTGGGAGCAGTGATTTGAGCAGGAAAATATAACCATTTCATTGCTTGTCTACACTTTGCTTATCCCACCTGTTCCAGTATGAGACTAATGAGGACAGCACTTGCTATTAAGAAGGAAACTGAAGTGGGACTGAGGAGGTGAGACTTTTTGCAGTAATTTGACAGAATTACTCTGTAAGCCTAACAACAAATAGGTTTTGAGGTTTTTCTTTAGAATGAGAAACAGTTGTCAATTTAGTTCTTTTTTTTTTTTTTTTTGTGATTAAAAGCTTTGTTTAATTAATAACAAAGACAGAGAAAGCCAGGACTCTGGTTTAAGTTCAAAATGTTCAACTTGAAATAAAATTTAGGGTGGGGACGTATAAGAAAAAAAAATCCTCTGGGCTTCTTAGCATTTGGCCCAGCTAAATAGTAGTTCACATTTAGCACCTTCAGTTCCAAGTCCTCTGTGCAGTGTGCCTACCAGTCCAAGAAACCACAGCATTTCACAGCATAAAGATCTACAGACATTCTGTATTCAGTGAAGACTGAAGTTTGGCTCTACAAATAGGCTGCAAAAGCATAGGCTAGAAAGTATATGTCACATTCTTACAGTTGGAAAAAAAAAAAGGCCTTCAGAACACTTACGATGAATGGTGGGAAAAGCATTTTGGAAATAATTAAGTAGGAAACTCACACTATTAACTCTTCTTTCAAGATTGGAATGCCAAGATTCAGACCTCTCACTCTACCACTCTAACCACTATTGCCATTGTACAGCTTTTTTTCCCAGGTCAGATTTCATTTCTGAAAGTAGTAATGTGACAAGGGGAATACTAGCACAGTAAATGATCACAACTCTGGAATGCAACATGGATACCACCTAAATAAATAATCTAACTAACAATTTTACCTCATTATTGTCTTGAGCCACAAGCTCATATCCCTGGGACGAAACTCACCGGTCTCATATAAAACACACCCAACACAGGATCTATGCATCAGAATCGTTGTAGATGTGCATTGTAGATGTGTAGTTTTCTATTCTGAGAGTAAGGTCTCACCATGCATAAAGTGTAGAGCACAGGCTGCTTATCTGTAATAACACAAGCTTGTCAGACTTATTTTGCCAATTAGTTACAGTCCCCTCCCCCCATCCGCCCCCATCCCCCAGCCTCTTCATCTGGCCATTCCCTACCTTCTGTTAGATAAGGAAGAAGAAATATTCTTCATTAGGAAGAAATATTGGTCAGTCATTTTCTGCATGAAAGGCAAAAGACTGGCATGACATTTTATCATTTACCTCTAGACAACCCCCAGTCAAACGGTCAAATTTTCCTTTGTGCCACTTTATTGCCATGGGATAATTCATGCTGAAAGGCCTTTATCTTAGGCTCTTGTCTTCACTATTTAACATTGAACATCAACAACCCTGGTGAGGCCACATCTGGAGCACTGTGTCCAGTTCTGGGCCCCACAGTACAAGAGGGATGTGGAGCTGCTG
>JAWLRI010000182.1:797197-819177 GCA_034781795.1 Crypturellus tataupa
GCTCTAGGTGGCCCTGCGTGTGCAGGGGGGTTGGACTAGATGATCTCTAGAGGTCCCTTCCAACCTTAGGCATTCTGGGATTCTATGATTCTATGAACATCATACACCACCCTTCATCATCATCAATGTCAGAGATGCTACTTCAGGATTAGCAAGGGGAAAAAAAAAAATCACTAAAGCTTTGGATGATCAGTTCAAATAAGCATTCAAAAGTTCAACTCTTTGTCAAAATCATTTCTGTTTCTAAAGCAGACTGGAATTTTAAAAATAAATTTTGTGATGAGTTTAAGTCACAGCCAAGTAGGCCACGAAGGCTTTTCTGATTGGCAATTTCTAATCACTAATACCTGTCAGGTAGAGAAAAATTTTGATTAAACTGAGAAAAGGAGAAAAGACAGACAGCACTTCATTTCCAAATGAAAATACTTCTTAAAAGAGTACCAGGAACTGATTTAACAGAGATCAATCTGCAAAGTCATTCTCATGCAGCTCCTGCTCAATCATCCTATTTTAGGGGTATGCAAGTAGGGGGATAGACTAGTATCAGCTGTCTCTAGCTCAGCCCTGGCTCTCTTCCTTACCTACTGCAACAGCAACCATTTCCATATCCTTCTGCTATGTGGAGTCTGCATTTTAAGGATAAGGCAGAACAGAATTTAATAAAAGGAAGGTTGGCCAAGAAACTAAGAGGGGTACAACTACATGAGTCAGTGGGAAGGAGTTAATATGCAGTCCCTTAGAGGCTCACTTGCACACAGCCAGCTATGAAAACGAGAGCCAAAACTCAGCAAAATAAATACAAAATCCTGCAGTTTATTAACACGGAGAAAAAAAAAAATCCAACCCCAATATTTTACATGTTGGCAATGATGCAGTTGGAATTTTTCCCTCTTTAGATAACTCAAAACAGTTGAAGGGTTTTGGTTTCCGTTTCACCCCCCCATAAGAAAATACCTTCCACTGGTATTGGAAGATTTTACTGGTATTCCACTGATGGAAGATTTCACCTCAAGTAAGAAAAGCTTGTGAATACAGTTGCAATTGAAGTTTTCCCATAACTTTTCCAGAATTTCAGTGTGAAAAAGTGTTACTGTTTAATTTTGTAACTATTGCAAAACCACTTAACGTAAATGAACTTGCCGGACAGTAAGTGACCACATTAGATTGGATGGAAAACTGAGAACAGTGAGGTCGGGGTAAGCATTCTGATATTTGATGGAAGGCAGTGGTGGGTATTCATATTCACAGTTCTTAAGGAACTGACAATCCAGAAGTTGTTGGCTTTGGTTCTGCACAGCCACATTAACGCAACATTCACAATGCTCATCTCCTTGCACTAGCCAGCTACAGAGTGTTCCTACTTCTAAAGTGGAAACACTGTGCTTCAGGAAATCGTTCTGAATCAGAGCTAACAAAACAGTGGCCTCTTTTACCCGCTTTCAGGAGCTACTGAGTATGTTAGAGCATTCATGTTAAATTATGTTGGATGGCATTGAGATGTACACCACTGTCATCTAACGACTGAGTTGCAGCTGTCAAATACTTTGCACTGCGAGCTTTCTGTAGAGATCCAACAAGGACCAAAACAAGCAAACAGGCCTTTATCCGCTAATTTACAGCTAGGTCAAGCCTGACAAAATAAACAACATACATGGCAAACAGAGCTAGTAAGACAAAAAGAAAAAAAAAAAAAAAAAAAAAAAAAGTTCTTCAGCTGACCTGCAGCTGAATTGTTTTATTAATATCCTATGGAAAATTCAGTTTTGGCACAAAGCATGCAGCAATTCTGTTGATTTAGTCAGCAGTTAATTTGGCTGTATATTTTAAAACCTTCCAGCAGCTAGAGAGAGGGAAATTAACCAAAAAGTACAATGAGTATCCAGACAGACAAGCAAAAATATTTGCCTATATACTTATACCTCAAATTGTGCTGTGGTTTTAACAATTTGCCTTGAATTAATTTACCAACTGAGGCTTGGCAATAATTAGGTTTTTACCTTTTATATATTTATTGTCCTTACTGACCCCTCTATTTACTTAGTAAATAATTCTTCAGGTTTCCTGCAGTTCAGTCCATGCTAGGAAAACACTAATCTCTCCCAGGTTTTAGCTTTCTCAATTCCCCTATGCTACGGTTTGACCTGCAGGCAAATGAAGCCATTCAAATATTTGCTTATCTTGTCATCTGTTCTCATCAGACCTTGCAATTCCTGTCATGCCCCACATGTCAGTTTAAAGCATAACGTCATTAATACCTCCAGTGCACTAATGGATGCTTCACACATGAACGCATTAATGAAATGTGTTATTGTTTTCCCTCACAGGACATTAACAATCTCGCTCACGCTGAGCCCCTGAAGCCCTGCAGTGCTGCTGAAAACCACTAGCTATCAAATGAACCCTCAGTTACGCCTCAGTAACTTTAAGTTCAAGTTTATCACTGAAGTGTCACTCATGTGAAGAGAAGATACAAGCCTCTAAGGTCTTTTGGGCCCAGCTTCAATTACCATAAAGAGTAACAGGAGGCAATAGCTGGAAGGGGAAAAAAAGCACCATCATATAAATGAAACTCTGTCAAGATAAAATAGGAAAGATCTGGGTGTCACTGTAGTAATTTGTTTCTTGTTTCTCCCCTTTGTCTATGGGCTGATGGCTTGAATAATGGAGACAGGATTGGTTTTCCTTTAAAGGATAAAAACACAGTCTAGTTTCCAGATCAAGGTATTAAATATAAGAGTGCATAAAGATTCCTTATGCAAACCTTGTTTAAAATCACTTTCCTAAATCTTAATGAAGTATTTGCAGCAGAGTTGTGAAATGGCCCACAGCAAGTTATGCAGCTTTTATGAGCAGGTTACCTAGATAAGGCCACTTGTCTTCTCCTAGGCTGTGCAGAGCTCTCTGGCAGCAGAAATGGGATCGAAGCAGTTCCACGTTGCAGGTAGTGTCACTGCCTTCTCTTGGAGTCTGAGGAAAATCCAAACCCGCATTCACATCCTCTACAAGAATCAGCTCTGAATCTGCACTTTAAGTTTTTATTTTACAAAGCCAGTGGACAAAGTTGGACACCCTATGCTTAGCCTTAGGGATCAGAATTCTGAATGGTTGGCAATTTTGACTTTTCTAGAAAGTGCAATTTGTATCACTTTTTGCAATTTGGAATAAAGAAAAATACAGCAATATACTTATATTTCACGTAGTGTTTCACCTCAGAAACCAGCATGTTTTCTTACATTACAGCCTTTCTTCAGCTCTTGCTTTAGTCCCAAGTAGCAATACCCCTGCACAGTGGCTCTGGCACATGGCTAGCAGCAAAGTTGTGCTCAAGTGGGTAATTGAAACTTTGGCTGCTGAAAAAGTGAGTCAGCAAGTCCTGCAAAGACTGCTCCAGGCCTACAGTGGGAGCTGTATGATCCCAGGAAGCAGCTGTCCCACTCCTATGCGCTGTCTCAAGAGCCCCATTCTTCCCTCGCCAGACACTTAAGCAAGAGCAGAAACTGTATTTTAGAATTTTTAGCAGCTACAATCAAGAATCATTTCTCAGACTCATCCTTGCACTCACACAGCCAGCCTTCTTGTCCAAAACACTTCCTTTTCTCTGGCATGTATTTCTATAAAGACAGTGGTAAAATCAGTGTCAACAGATGAGAGCTTTATCTTTCCTGTGGATTTATTAGTGTACCATGTTCTCCTTCTCAGTGTCTTGCAAATCAGTGATGGATCACACCATCACTGGCTCAGATATCGCAGAGAATGTCTGCAGCATCCTGATCTTTTCTCTTTATTGCCATTAGCTAATCAATATGTTCCATAAACCTATGACCGCCTAATGCTATTACATGTGTTACTGGACTTCATTTCTGAATATTTCCAACCAAGCATTCTTCATTACCAACCCATTTATTTCTCTTAATTTGCTAATGAGAATGCTTATGTAAGGAGGTAGAAGGGTGTGGAGTTTTTAATCTATTCACTGACAAAAAAGGTAAAGTAGGGCATGGACTACAGTTCAAAAGGATTTATTAATTACCTCTCCCCTCCTTTTTATTACATGTAAATTCACATAGGCACAGGAGAGAGGTGTGTTAGAACAATTTAGTTAACATACTACAAATGTCAACTGGGAAGAATGCATTTCCTATTACATGGAGATGTCCTATAGCACAGGGTTCAATCGACATTCACATATTTCCACATGCTTATAAGCACGGTTGAGTCAAGCAGCTTAACCATTTATCTGGCAACCTGCACAGCAGTAAATTAAACAGTGCGAGGGAATGTTCCAAGACAATGAAATTCTAATGGCCTCTACTGCTCTTTCAAAAAAAGCTCCGGGCTCAACTCAGGAGCTGCTCAAAGTCTCCAGCCCATGCTAATTGGCAGTTCCGGAGCAACTTCTGTGTCTGAGACACAAAAAGAGTTTAAGAATTTGGACAGAGGGCAAACCCTTGGAGTTTTCTAGAGTAGATAGTAAATCACTTCCAAAGCACAAAAGTACACAGACACACACACCAGTGTAGAAGAATAAATACATGGAGGACTGTGGTATGTTCAGATAATAGGGAGTAACTTAGCATATCCAGTAAGAGAGAACATACCTATGTTTTCATTAACAAAGCTATGTAACAGGAATCAATGTGCACATTTAAAGAGGCTTGTACATCTATACAACACACAGAAGCTGGGCCTGACTTCAATTTAGTCTGCACCTCTGGCCATGTACTGCAAAGCTACACAGTTTTCTAGTTTATATGGGAATGAAGTTCTTGAAAAGCACAGCACTGAAGCTCTTTATTTGTATCCACTCTGCTATTGCAGACTGGATACCCCTCTTGCTCAGGGGAAAAGTCCCAGAGAACCAACAAGTCCTTCCCAGCAGAAAATCAATAGTAACCTTTGAGGAAGGTCTTACAGAGAAAGGCGAACTGCTCAGTAACTGGAGGGGCATAAAAGATTTTTTTTCTTTTTTTTTTTAATATATACTCAAGTGTCTTAAGAAATTGTAAGTCAACTCCAACTACAGTAAAAAAGTGACCTGATTACAGTTTTTGCATTTATTTTTATTTATACTCATCTTTACTACCACTTTGATTTAAAGGAAATCCAGTATAAGCTATAAAAATTATAGTGCATTTGTGGCATTAGAATGAAAATTTGTTTAATCAGCATCTATCTTTTCCCCTGTTTAATATTTTTTTTTTCTTTTTTTTTTTCTCCCCATGATCTGTGAGTAGTTTCTGTTTTTACTCTTTCTCTGCCCATCAAAGCATGCACAAAGCAGCTCTTTGGGCAAAGAAGAAATTCTCCCCAGTTGGTAATGCCTGCCTGAAGCTATTCATTCTCGGTATCTTTAGCCAGAGTAGCGTCTAGCCAACATTTTCATTGGAACAATGCCCAGATATACTACATTAATTCAGAAACTACCTTTTGTCAGAGAGCATTAGGGATTATTACCCAAGAACCCCATAGTGACATATATATATATATGCACACACATAAACACACAGAGAAATGTAGTCAATTTTCTATTAAAAGTACTCAGGGGCTAAATTTTTAGAGGTATTCAGGCGTCTAAAGATCCACTGGAAGCTGGGTCTGTACTTTTGAAGACCTCCCTCCCCTAGATGATCTTGAGATCAAATTTTTAAATATGTTCTTTGTAGAGCCTCACCCATAGGAAAAAGAAAACAATAATTTTGCTATAGAACTACAGAATCTAGCAGTGCCAGCTCCTAGCGGTCATGCCTGCGTTTCTTCTCGTGAGCAGTCTTTGGAGCAGCTGTGCACACAGCATGCCTCTCATCCATGTGTCAGCCTGTGCTGCAGGGTTTCCCTACATACTACTGCACCAAACACACACAGCTCCACACGCTTTGCAACATGCCCTCTGGCAATACTCCAGGCAATGTTTGCAGGTTCATCTCTATATAGGCAGGAAATTGTCTTAACACCGCAAAGAAAGCACGCATGGATGTAATTAGTGGTGACCAGATAGTTGGAGTTTGGTTCATATTTGTCTGAAACAAGATATAGGGAAGTACAAGACTTCAGTTTCACTGTGTAATTTTGCCAGGAAAGACAGGGATGGAAATGGAAAGTAGTGCAGCTAGCAGAGGGTGACAACAAGGGCAGAGAGTAGATGGAGTTCTTAAAGTAACTTCATGCAACAAATAGGGTTACAGTTTCCATCATCCCCCAAGCAAGGCACATACTGCTAAGAGCGTCCCATGCTCTGCTGCTTCCCTCTCCTCCCTAATGCAGGATACAGTTCCCAAAATGGGCCAGGGGACAGCAATTATGTGATGCAGCACAGTAGCACAACGCAAGGCACAGCACAGAATGCAAGGCACAGAAGACACAATTTAGTCCATGGTTTTATCCAGTGAATAAAGCCAGTGGGCTTCTGAACCACAACATCTGTCAAGTATCACAATAGCCTTCACAAACCACAGTTCTATTTTCAAATTAAGAACTCACTGCTATTTCTTCACCACACCATCACTAAAAAATTAAAAAAAAAAAGTCTGCTCAGTTGTATACCCATGCCTCGCAGCCTTTCTCTTTGCTATAAAGAAATGATTAAGGCTAACAGAATTAAGAGTGTGATCCCACTGCAGTCGCTGATCCCATCATACCACCTTCACAGTACAAAATAGCACCTCAGCGGACATTTTCCACCAAGGACCACTAACAGAACCTGTGGACAAGAGATACCTATTGATATATATATTTATCTCTTTATTTATTTTTAAAGCTGGACTGTTCATATCAAGTCAATGTTTTTTAAATATTTCCACTAGCTCTCCATTTCAGATCCCCAAATACATATGTATATTAAAGAAATCTAGTGCTGAAAATCCTTATCAATAGTAGTATCTTATGCTTTAAATCTCTCATGTTTCTTTAAGAAACATGAAAGAAATATTGTATTAACAAGCATCATACAATGAATGGACCTACAAGTAGAGCTTATTATTTTCACAAGTAGAGAAAAATGCACAACTAGCTCAGAAAGTTTGTTAAATCTTTTCAGAAATAATTATCTATTGCAGAAAATTATCTGAAGCACTTTGCATTTTTTTGGAATATTCACAAACACTTCACAGGAAGTCACCTATTCAGTGTGACAACATTAAAGAAAAAAAAATCGAAAATTAATACCTTAGTTGCCAAAATGCTTAGAAACATCCACAGATATCATCTCATTGACAAATCATACATAAATTCTTACTGACTATATTGAACCAAGGATTTTGAAGTACTTCAAACTACTAACACTAACTTCAGAAAACAACTTTTAGTGGCTTTTAAAACAGTTCATGAATTATCAAGCAAGCCTTTGTCTCCATAAAAGTCATTCACTTGTATAGAAACAACTTGATTCAGCTGTATTCATCTTTCACAGTTTTTCTGCATGTCTTTCTAATAATTAAATTATGATCCTAAGGCAAAGGGTTAAAGAAACAAATCTCCTGCTTACACTAATAATCTCAAGAGAACCATTCATAACATTGTCTCAAAATCTCCAAAGTCATCTAGTCAGGATAAGAAGTCATGCCATACAACTCGAGAAAACAAACAGTACAAGCGATGCACTGAACCATAACCAGGAACTTTATGTGCTATGTGTGCCTATTGTGCGTCAATAGCTTACAGCTTAAAATGTGCCGTCAAAAAGTTTTGGTGGAACACCACAGTGAAGAAAATATTGCCTAGTTAAGTCTAATGTTCTTTGTTTAGAGCAATTACTGAATTTAGGTTTTGCATAAAACTCTAGAGGAGCAGTAATTCTCATTTATAAAATGATAGCGATACGCGACTGGCAGAGAGACAAAAATTATTCAAGTAAATGCAAACAAACCTAAGTTTACTCTAAGTCACCCTAAGTTTAACAAAACCTACACTTTCTTTGCTGCTCCACATATTTAAATCATGAATTGATCTTGCCTTTAAAAAAAAAAAAAAAAAAAAACAGCAGCAGCAATTAGCCCTCTGTGAGATACTTGCAACTCTTCCTTCCTAGGAGTCTGAAAGAAGTCTGAAAAAGGCTGAAGACTGTAGACGATTCTTGGATTCTCTCACAGAGAAGGACCTTTCTTTCACCCTACACTCTTTTGCTCCAAGCCAGTTAATTCTGAACTGGAGGTAATGTTGAACTACCTCTCCCTTGCTAAAACATGTGTTACATGCCTCCCTCCTTGAAAAACTGCTCTGAAAACTCAGGTGTTCATGAGCTCTACCCTGTCAGCCCAAGAGCACAGCTACTGCCTTTCTTGTTGGGAGCAATCTTCTCATTCCATTAAAGATTTTTTTCTTCAAAGAAGCTCGGTTAAGCCTGGCAGTTCCAGCACTACCCATGAACTGACAGAGCTACAAACCAGGAAACTGGGGTCAGTGAGGATTCCACAGTCACTGTCCCGAGCATCAGTTTCAGCTAGTTACACTGCACCTTTCTTGAAATAATCACAGAATATAAATGGTTTAATTAGCTCCCAAGTTATTCAGTCCTAAATGAGTACAATAAAATCAGAGTTTGAGGTTAATTAGCAACTTCTTTATAAATATAAACCCCAAAGAGTAGTCATTCATTACACTTAATTTAATAAGAATATTGCTTATCACTAAGTCAATCAGAACAGCTCAGCCCTGTAGGTAATTGCTTTCTGTTTTTATTAAAATTGCATCATTCTGCTACTTGGGTACATTCTCCCCAGTTAAACTGTGTTCTGGCAGAATACCTTATCTATATCTTGTCCCACCAACACAGGAACTACTATTTTGCTATCTGTTGTGATTTCAATCTATGTCACATGCCATCCTATGTCCTGATTTAACTTTAGGTCAGCATCATTTAAAATATTACCGCTTCCATAATTCTTATAAAATTTTTATTAATAAACGTTTCTCCAAAAAATATGCCTACAACCACTGTAGAAAGCTTTTTTTTTCCCTTAGTAAAATAAGAATTTTGGAGTATACAAAGCTCACAAGCAGATATAGATTAAATCAATTGTTAATATGAACATAGATCTGAACTGGATGATGAGCAGTTCTAGAAACTGGAAGAATACTGACTTTTACCAAAAAGAATATGTGAATTACAGAACAAAGCAGTAACACATGCCCAAGACAACAGCTAACTGGTGACATGGAACAGCAGCTTTTTAAAATAATGACATCAGATAAAAATAAGAAGGATCTGGAGTATCAATACATTAAACAAGACATCAACAACCAACTTAACACCTGAGTCAACTTCCCACTTCTGTCTAAGGAAAGACCCTATATATAATGTAAATTTAATTTAATTTTAATTTAAACTCTCTTAAATTTTTCAATTGCTTATCTTCATGAAGGAAGATAACAATGGTTTCACCCATGTCTCTCATCCTGTGGCAAAGCTATAAAGCTCTATTTTTCATTACAAAAACACTCTCAATCACATGTATCAATGAAGAAAATGTTTCTACAATTTGTAAAGACACAAAAGGGCTATTCCTTATCTTTGTAGATTCTGGTCCATGGGTTCATTAAAGCAAACTGCTACAAAGTAAACCAAAATCTGAAAGAAAACAGAACAGGAGAAAAAAAAATAAACAAAAAGAAAAACAAGAGAGAGAGAGACCAATGTTGTCCACCCTCCCGGGGAAGAGAAGAAAAAAACTCAAAGACCAAACGCATAGTCAATTATCATTGCTCATCATCAGTGTAAACATATTTTATAGATCAACACCTAGCAAAGCAGATGAAAGATAATAGAGCTAACTTAATCTAGATTAGGTAAATACAGCCAGACAGCAATTGCAAAAAAATATTTGAACTCAAGTTCAAAATTAAGCAATCAACTTAAATATTCATTGGGAATTCAGTGCCAATACACCTATGTGGATAAGTTTCAGAAAACTTTAAGCAAAACAAGACATCTCTGCATGCAGTACATAACAGAGCAGCAGCAATCTTGCTGGTATAAAGGTAACTGCAATGGTGATGAATAACAACCAGATTATTTCTAGTCTAGTCATGGAAATACAGAGTATGGAACTTATGCAAAAAGTGAAGTCAGTGTAGAATGAAGAATGCCTATCATCTTGTAAAAGAATTCACAATCACTATCCAAAGTCAGTAATTACACCGTATAATTAAACATTAATAGATGTTTACCAATCATTTCAACAGTCTTATCAATCAAATAAAAATATTTATTGCACCAAACACAGTCCCTTCAAAAAGCAAAAAAAAAAAAGAGCAAATAACCCATCATTACAGTTAATGAATTCTGAAGCAACCTCACTGGAGGACCTGGGCATCCCTAACACAGCTCCATCCCTTCTGCCAGGATGTACAGACAGTACAAGCAATGCCCTGCTTCAGAGTTGCCCAAAGAACCCCAGGAGAAACATGATCATCCCCATATCCCATCACTAGGTTATCCAATAGAGTTATTGAACTTGACTGGCTAAATCTTAACCTGAGTTAATTTAATTCCTCTAATGTTATAGGTATAGCTCTAATTACAAGCTGCATTTACAACGCACACTGTGTACTTCATAATACTTTTGTTAATATTTCCACACTCTGAAGTTGTAAAGTTGAAAGGGGGATTAATTTTATGTATTTATTCACACTGCTGAAGTTAACATCATCTATTTGTTTATTTAATATTAATTTTTCTACATGGCAGACTCTAAATAAATCAGGTTGCTAAAACCTAGTAACCCTGGAAAATGTTTCATATAAATTTATAGTCAATTTGCTAGAATCTGACGCAGTCGGATGCAGTAAATTAAATGTTCTATAGGTTTATGGCTCATGCTCCGTGATGAGTGTGCATTAAAATGTATACTGAGAAGGCAAAAGTCACATGATGCTCATAAATATCCACTGAATGAAAAGTATGCGAAGAACGGTTAGACTATTACCTAAAGTGTAAAATTAGAAGATGGTGGAAAATAACACTAATGGATGGAGAGGTGAGCAGTAGAGCAGATGAGGAAGATGGTAAGGTGCTGAAAATGATTGAAGCACCTTGAACAGGAACACTACTTTCTAAAAGGTAAGTACATCTTTAATCAATTTTCAGTTGATTATCATTTTTTAAAAATGACCTGTTACACTGAAAGATTTCTCTACACGTGGTGGATGTGATACCTTTCAGCACCCCTTCAAGCTGAAGAGGTTGGCCGACATACCCGACAAGGGGTATGAAGTCCAAATGTAGATGTCTGTAGTAACTCCTGTCTCCAAACAAAAAGACTACAGCAAAGACACACACACACACACACACAAAAAAAAAGGCAGTTAGTGAGAGTTGAAGGGACTGTGTATGTGCACGCATACAACCTTCCCAAGGGACCAAGGGGTCCCTTAGTGCACTGCTAAAAGAACAACTATTCTCCCTATCACCAATCTGAGGCCCAAAGTGTAGTGGAACACAGCTACCCTCTCCATCCTGGACCCTCGCTGGCCACAGATTCCTGACAGTGCCCAGTGCTGACCAGGAGAAACTACACAGCACTGGCAGCAACTTGCAGGACTAGAATTGGGCATGAGATAGCAAAAAAGGGCTATATTTTCTTCCACATAGCGTGCAGTCAGCAAAACTGGTATATCTCCTGTGTATGACCATAAGTCAAAATCTGTATCCCAAAAAACCACTGCAGACAAGATCCCATGGAGCTCGCATGCATGGCAGAGGAGTGGGCAGCCGCATGGCAGTGAACCTCCTCATGAGCTGGGATGCCTCTCAAGATTACTCTCCAGGAGCTAAGACAAGAAACTGCTGGAATGGTGAAAAAAACAAGACTTGGTCAATAACAAATATTCACAAAGATTCACTTGCTGTTACTACACTGTACAGCCATCTTCAACAAATCTTTCTGCAATGAACCTAGAGCTAATACAGGGGAGACCGTGTGAAAATTTGGTGTAGTCACAGCATTGTGATTAGTGATCTCACAGCAACTTACTTATGAAGGCGTAGGATGTGGGAATCCCAAAGTTCTCACCCAATTGGGTTCACAGTTATTGGTATGATTGGGAGGATGTGGAAAGACAACTAGCTTTCCAAGGTGCGAGAGTAAGGATGGATGAATAAAGGCATAATTCTAAAAACACTGAGGGCAGTTTACACTTACAAGGAGTGCCGAGACAAAGAACTCGTTACCCTCCAAAATGAAATACAGGCCTCAAAACAGCAATGTCTGCTACTGCAGTAGAAAATGATTGCACAAAACAACTGAAGGTTGTTTGGTGCAAGACTAAAGGAGGGCAGTAGAAATCTGAGGTGATGCTGGTAAGGCATCTAAAACATGGCCCCATCAAGTTACTCTGAGTGCCTACTGACCCCCACCTTGAGTCATCTAAGGACATCTGGCTTGATCCAGGTAGTGACCTGTGCAACAAGTTAAAAAGGTGGATCAAAAAGAAGAAATAAATACTAGTTTCTATTACTGTGCTGAATATGAGTATAGATGATGATATGATATGATATGATATGATATGAACCACCAGTTTGAATTTTTCAAGTATTGTTGTCTATCACTCACAACCTGACAAGGCAGATAGTCTATTTATATGTAATCCATATATTCCACATTTTGATCTGCAGATCTATATTTATTGATCTATAAACACCTAACCAGTTACATATTGTTATTTTCTTCTAATTTCTGCCATCTATCTCCACACACTGTTTCTGAAAGACATATATTCTGTTACAGAGTAGCTAGAACTATGGACTAGTCCACCAGTGCATATCTAGCTACAAAAGTTGGTACGGTAATGCTGTTCAAGCATACATTGGCTCTACAGCAATAAGCTGATCTCAATTAAGTGTACATTTTATGTAGAGCAGCCTGAGGTCTGGCATGGTTTAATTTACCAAAATCTGGATACAGTGTTTCTCACTGCAAACAAATCAGTGCTCTCATGTGCAATCAAGAGTAAAAAACTACTGTTTTCAGGCAGCATTTAATTTCTTCCTTCACACTTGCAGTAGCCACCCCAGTAGCTTCCCTTCTGCTGCCACCAACAGCAGCAGCACCCGGCTTTGCTGGAACATCTAGCAAAAGATTTACCTCATCCTAGCCAGATTTACAGGACCTTTCCTCTTCATTTATTTATTGCTTTGTGTCTTTTAATACATATCAGGACAGAATACAAATCAGAACTGAGGAAGCCATTTCACATGAACATAGGATATGATACTCCAGGTCATAGTTATCAGACAGACAGGCTTACAATCCATAAGGATAAATCCCCTTTCTTTAACCAACAGATTTGAGCAAAAAAGCCACAAAGGAGGATTATCTTGACTGCAGCACATAAAGGTTATTCTTTTAACCACTCTAGTAGTAAGCAACTACTTACTTTTCCTGTCAGCCTAGTACTTCATTTCTTAATAAATAAATTCAGTTCAGGTCCCAATATCTTTCATACTTTAGTGTGCTTTATCAGTCAAAGAATATATGCAATGTCAGACCTTTGCCATAAATAATATTTTCCTGAGGAAAAAGCCAGAAAAGGTGATGGTAAGTCAGCAGTTACACAACTCTTTACATTATGAGTGTGCATCAAAAGTGAATGAAACCCTTACCATAGCTATAATAAATTGAAGACTTACTTAGAGTCAAAGCAGATGGAACAGAAAGATGAGCTAAATTCTCTGTCACTGATGCCTGATCTCATTTTGTGTATTCCCTAGTCTTGTTCAGTTTTAGACCTTTTTAATCTACAGGATTAAAAAAAGTCATTTAATCAGATTATTCCATAACATACTCTGGCCAACTCTGACTGCACTGTTTTCAAAATTCTTTTCCAGTTGTGATCCCATAATCCTAATAAAAAAACAATTTACACACCAGATTATTTCTCTTTCCTAATGTTTTTACCCTTCAACCATTTGCAAATTAATTCAGTTTAAGCCAAAATGGTAACTTTTGCATACATATATATAATACATTTACAAATTCTAACAATTTCTCACATATTATAGACTTCATGTACCATAAAGATTCCTTATATATCATAAAAATTATAATGTCATAATATACCTCAAGCTTTAATTCAATTATTCTCCCTACTAACAAGATGCCAGAATCAAAAAATGAAGCTGAATCAAAACTTTTTGAGGAAGACTCCACTATTAATAACAAGGAAGTCACGCCAGTGAGTCACATCAAAGGCTCCTCTAAGCTAACATCCTGCTTCCAACAGCACCTTCTAGAGTTGTTTTCCTCCCAGCTTAATTTTCTTTTCTCCCGGACAAGCAACAGCCACTTTCAGGAAGAAAACGTAGAACAGGGAAGATGACTGATGGATTAAGGACAATGATATGTCGCTGATGAGCATTCAGTTTGCAGTAATCTCCAGACTCCTGAGGTGACAGCTTGAAGCATTTAAGAGGACAGCTTGTGCAATTAATAAATCTTTTCCTAGAATTTAGAAAACTTACCACGGTAAAATCTAATAACCTCTTTAGAATATATGCAGAGTATGACAAATACTGTTACACAACTTCAAGAAAAATATGTTTCACCTCAACTAGAGCAATTCTGTCCAGGAAATTACAGATGGAAAAAGGGTTGTACATATGCCTAGAAAAGCCAATGGGTTTGCAGTGCACACACAGGCTGTACATGAACAACTAGCTCAGAACATTAAAGGATCTGTTTATATCTCACCTCATATTAGACTTCTGGAAAGCCTGGGCAAGTGGTCAGAATCCCCTAATTCTGCATAGAAGAAAAACACACACTCTTAATCCCACATCCAGATTTTCCCAATGCACAGAATTGTTCTTAGGTCTTCTCTGTTCACTTGCTATTTCTCGCCATTAGCTATCTACATTTCTAGACATCTTTTTTTGTGTGATCTTCTGTCTTACTCTGGAAAGTACACCTTTTCTGCATTTGTTTGCTTTACCATATTTCTCAGCATTTTATCTATCCTCACACATCCTACTAGTTTAGTAAAGTCTGTATGAACATTCGTGTCTATGTAGTTTGAAGTACAGCTCCCCCTGCCCCCAAAAATCAATTGATCAATCCTCCTCATCCCTCAAACTCTGAAATCTCTATCTAGAGATTCTATAATATAAAGTGTTCACAGAAGACTACCAAATAACTTCTTAAAAGCTATTTTGTGTATTCTACCTTCAATGCTGATGCAAGTGACAGATCACACAAAAGTATAATTTTACATATACTTCTCCATTTACAAAAGCAATTATTTAACATATTTTCTTCTTTCTTCCTCCACAATAGATGCATCAATTCTAGTGACATTTACTTCACTGCACATTGTAACAAAAAATTATGGTTTTATTATACTTGTTATAATTCTACACTTGCTTACAACTTCAGCAAATTTTACAAGTTAAGCTGAAGATTTCATGTTTTCTCCCTGCTTTAGAATGTATTAAATTTATTTAATGTCTCAGCAAAAACAGTTCAAACATTTCCCAGAAAGAGGTCAATAGAGGGAAAATATACATAGTAAAGCTACCCATTTAAGTAAGTGAATTTGTTAATCAGTACAAGCCCTTTCCATACTGTCTGCTTTGATAAAGGTATACGCAGATTCAGCACAGCATTTATAGAAACACAGAAATCTTCCCTTGCTAATGCTTTAATGAAACTGACATCTGAGTTCTTCGAAAGTTTTAGTTTTCCTTGCAAGTTTTCAAACCATCTCATTGGTTTGGGTCTCTTATGAAATATTTCCCTCTATGCATTAGGCACAATTACATCCATTTTGCAGTATCTTCCAACATAAGTAAAAAGGACTCAGACCTTTATCATTTAGAGGTCTACTACCTTCTAGGATGAGGATGCCAAGTAAATATTCAACTATTTTGTCTTTTAACACAAATGCTTTTATGACAGAGTCAAGAATAGAGAAGAACCTTAGCTATCAGTATAACCCTCCTGTACTCCAGCTTATACACAGCACATCTTTGGTGATCCAGATAACACCACATCCAGTTACCTATGCTAAAAAAATCAACAAACAAAAGGCATGCACTACAGAATACTGAGCAAGAAAACACTAGCATTGAGATGAGAACAAAAAGAATTGCAAATCCCTTGTACTTTTTTATGCCTTTGTTCCCTTGCAGCAGGGGAAAAAAACAACTACCTAGATTATCTAAACTACTACCCCTATCATTGCTGCCACTGTGCATACGTCCCAATACATACACATATAGTTTCAGAAAAACTTAGCCAGTTTTCTTCCTGCAGATGATATTGAGCATCAAGGAGTTATTCTTCTGAGTAATTCATTTTAGGCTTCACATATGTGCCTCACAGGCACATATTCCTACTATCTTTACATACCTACGGTGCTCCACTCTCATTCTATAGGTAGAAGAGACAAGTTCCCCACAATCCATACGCCTTTCCCTCATCGCTGCTGGTGACTCAGCTCTGTCTCGCGCTGAAGGTGCTTGTGTTGCAATCTAGAATACTTGGTTTGAGATGTGTGATAATCTTGGTGTGCTGATGTACTCAGCCCCATCAGCATTTGACTTACCCAAACAACAAGGAAAGCAAGTTGGACCAAGACCACCACAAGCATACAACCTATGTTATTCTTAGAATAGACACAAACTTCACATTGTGATGGCCAAGCTCTATCCTGCACTCAACAGCACAGGGCTAAATTAATCCTCCAAAAGACAGAGAACCACCATTTTGAAACAAGGATCAAAAAAAATAATAATAATACGTCAGATAAAAATAATATTTTAAAATAATACATTAAAATAATTTCACTGCTCCTATTAAAGACGTCTGGAGAGTAATCTTTAGCGGAAAGTTAGCTTGTTATACTCCCTTAAAAAGAAACCTCACAACATTAGGTAAGTAAGAATCATTTGTGCCTGCTATCAAGTGACACAGGAAATTCTGTAACGCAAGGACAGAAGCTTCACTCCTATGCCTGAAGTGTTTTATCTTCTTATGATTAAATAGGCAACTCATAACCATAGATACTGTGTATTCGCCATCCACCTCATGCAGAAAAGTTGCTGAACCATGACCAAGAGTCCTTGAAATTGTGGTTTCAGAACAACCTCTATTAATACAGATGGCAAGCATCTGATGTGAGCATTTCCTGATACTTAGTAAAGGATGAAATGGATCTCCAATCTAGATTTCAAATTATTTTTAGCACATAGCCATAGATTTTAAACCAGTCTTTAACCATGGAGACAACATAACCATTTAGATTAGCGAGGTTGTAAAGAGAAACATGACAAACTAAGGGTCATTTCCTAGCTGGAAAAAATCCTCACAGCCACTGTTTAGTTGCTGGTCTTGACAATGTAAACTGAGTGAATTTTATAAATTCATGAATTTTATCTAATAGATTATACTGTCTCCAAAGGTCATTTATAGCCTATAAGAAGGGTATTGCCTAAACACGCATCAGCTCCCTCTCCCCTGGGTTCAATCAACTGCTTTCATGCCTGGATTTAATTCCGCATTTTGATTTCAAGCCATTAAGCTGCATTTATATGGAACACCTTTAGAAGACCACCCACCTCCTTTGCCACACCGAACACACTAACATCTTCATCTGAAGATGTAACTGCAATGATATATGAAAAGAGACAGCTGGTAGGACTCTGAGCTTTAAACATCTACTTTCTTAAGTGTTCCAGGACAACTTTTTATCTGTCTCTGGTGCACACTGAAAGTAAATCAACCGAAGAGGAAATGAATAAAGACACGTATGAATGCTATTTGCATAACTACTGGCTAGATGAGATGCAAGATCTCCTGCTCCTGCTGAAATAACTTTCACCTGATTGAGTTTCATTCATCTGCTTGTACAGCAATTTCTGCTCAGCGAGATTCATTATCCTGGAGCATCAGCAATATAACACTTAAGCTTGGTCTTCAAAGCTATTCTAAAGCAGCATCATAGGTGCCCTGTAATCACTGTCCCACCACCTTCTTGTAAGGACTCTTTTAGGGTCATGAAGAGCCTTGCCCACCTGATTTAGCTTCCAGAATCAAACCCTCAAGTATATTGCCAATTAGGAAACTTTCATGCACACAAGGCAGTAAATTCTCTTCATCTAGGACAGATAATATTTGTCAATAATTTATATTACAACCGTGAAATATCACAAAAAAAAAATTACATGTACTACAGAAAAGTTGTTCATAGAATTTAATGTATCTTGAAACCTAATTAGCCTTTTAAGCCAAGCTGATTATATCTTTTTAAATGTTTGTTTTTCTTATTTGTTATAAATAACCATTTAAATACAAAAATACATTAAGCAGCATTTCATCTGAATCCTATCAAACAAAGTTACCGAAGCATGAGGACTATATAACCAGTGGAGCAGAAGACCATTCTATTACATGGATAAATGCTCTAGAGCTACTGAAGCAACACAAAAACCATCATAGGAACACGGCTTTAGAAACCTTATAAGCAACTCATTTCAGGGCAAAGTTCATCCACTCAAAAAAATATATATATCATATTTATGTGTGCATGTATGTAAACCATTCAACCTCAAAAAAATCCCACTAAACACACAGACTCAGAATAATTTTTTTGTTTCCCACCCAACTGTCTCCAGAAAGTACAGGAAATATAATACAAAACTCAAAGCCACCTAAGAAATTTTAGTATATATTAATACATTAAAATAGAAATATATAAAGATATATACTATCTACATCACGTACTTTACATATATGTGTGTGTATATAAAAAAGGTATCAGTTCTTGTGTGGTTTCTTCTCTGGAAACTGCTGCCCAGAGGCACCCGCCCTGGAACGCAGTGACTCTGCCTGGAGCAGGGCAGCCCGCCGCTCACCTGCCCTTCGGGGACATCAGACCCTGCCACTGTCTCCTCTTACCCCGAGGAATTTGTGCCATAGTCCCCTGCCCTGCAGTGCAGTGGGAGGGCACGGGTGCTCCAGGCGGGAATCCCCTTTCCCCGAGCGAGGCGGACACAGCCGCCCTCGGGGATGGCAGGCATGGCCATGGTGCGGTTTTCCTCATAGTGGCCAGGGCTCTGACTGACTTTGTATTTCTGCATCATGGAAAACAAAAAAATTAGGAACCCCTCCATGCATCACAAGTGAATATAGAATTGTGTTTCCCGCACGCAGTGCAGCAGCCAGGCCAAGAGCGGAGCGAGCAGCCCTCGTGCCCTCCGGCAGGCCCCGTGGCCGCTGTTTGCCCCGTGCCGCAACCCCCGGCGCTCGCAGCCCCCCGAGCTTCCGTCACAGGGACTCCCGGCAGCTCAGCGGGCTCGGCTGGCTGCAGGCAGGGTGAGCAGACGGTCTCCCCTCTCGTGTGCGGGGCGTCCGCACGCAGTAAAGCCACCTCTCTGCTCAAAAGAGGCGCCGCTCCTCCTTCCCACCCAGCAGCTGCTGAGGCCGCCATTTCGCGAAGCCTGGCGGGGCCTGGCTGCCACCCACGGCTCCTCGGCCACGGGGTGAAGGAGAGAGCCTGGTCACAGGCCGCTTATTGAACAGCAAAGCAGGAGTTGAGGCACAACCACAGATATTGCTAAGAACTGCAGGCAAATTAACACCTTGCAGCATAAGCGGGCACCGTGCCCGCCTCAAAGGGCAGGGATTTGGGAACACCAAGCCGCAACCAGGACTTTGTCTGCCTCTACTCCCTGCCAAAGCACTGCTGCCTCCTAACAAGAGCTTTTTCCCTTTTTTCTCCTTTTTTTTCCCCTGTTCCCATTTGCGAGTATTTTACCTGGAACAAGGGAAGGCTGGCGGAGCTCATTTGCTTCCAACTGCAAACATTTGTTCATTACCCCAGGCTGATCACCAGGGTAAAGAACAAACATTTGCTGCATTGATGAAATGGGGCAAAAGAACAATGAATAAATACCTGGGGACTCACCAGGCTAACATTTACAGTTGTTTTAGTTAACTTGAGTTAATTGCCAATTAATGCATGCCACTGCACAACCAAAAATTCTAATCTAGGGAGTCCCAAAGTGAAGGCCTTTCATTTCTTATGATTTAATTATTTATTTATTCAATCTTAGCATGCTCACACTTTCAAGATACCTGTGCGAAGAGCTTCTTTAAAGAAGCAATCTGTTCAAACTATGAGACACTCTGAAATGCAACGCTCCTAATGCTAGGCTACGTTATCACTGAAAGAAGTTAAAATGCCTTTTTGAAATTTTTTTTTTCAATTCAAAGATTGTAGAGAATTGCTTTCCATTATCGAAAACTAGCCTACAGCAATTTATTTTCATAATAATAACATTCTAAAAGACAAATGAAAGCAATCAAGGAACAAAAATAACCCCAGCCTTTCTGCAAGACAGCAGCAAGCACCCAGCGCCGCAGATACGGGTGCTGCCGTAGGTGCTAGTACGGTAGCGCCAAACGGGTCAAACAAGCGCACAGCAGAAGAAAGCTGGTTACGTGAGTAACGTTGTTTAATGTCACATTTAGACTCAAGGTAATTTTCGCAAATATGATATACACCTAGCTTGTTTCAGTGAAAATAGCACTGTATTTAACTAACATATTACGCATGTGTTACCATATTAACCTACTTTCCGAAGACTTTGGGGGCAGGGAAGGCACAAGCAGCCCAACCTGTGGGATTGCTGGAATAAATGAGGTTTCCTTGGTCATTACTGCCCTCTAGTGACTGCACAGGAAAAGAAAACAGGGATTTTTCCTCCTCGCCATAGCTGCTGCCTATGATCGGCTGAGTATTGCTCAAGTTTGTCAGAAGTTGGTGAGAGCAAAATCTTAACTGAGGTCTTAAAACATCATTTGAATAAGCAAAGTATTTGCATCCAAAAGTACGCCTTTTTTGTGCTGTTTGATGCAGTTGTTATCTTTACTAAGGTTAGTTTAGCTACAGTAACAGATAAACTTTAAAAAAAAAAAACACCGGGTATAAGTTCAGAGTTACTCTGGAACATAAAACTAGGTATCCTTCGCAGTTATTGTAATTACAAGCACTGCAACTGAAGTTGATTTACAGACTAAACTGCAATGACAAAAAGTCATTTGGAACTGATTGTATCTGGATGATACTTCACACTAAAAAAAGACACAAAAAGTCCTCCTTAAAAGTTACTGATTTGTGATGCTTGAATATAATAAATAAATAAACATATATTTCCATAAATAGAAAATTTAGTAAAATAAATGATTACAGGCTACAGTCAGAAATTATTTCATACTGTATTAAAATAGTGCCTGCCAAATTATTCAGAAATGTTACAATTACTAAAAAGAAATCTATATTACATGACACAATTCAATGAATGAATGAATCGGTCAATACCTTAATTTAGTTAGCAGACATTTATGTGTGTGATGGTCTTTACACTACTGGGGATTTTCAAGATAAACATGGCCAGACATTTCAAAAAAAGTCATTGTACATCATTGCCTTCATTACATAAATTCATCCTATGCAGATTTCCCCCTCATTTCAATTACAGTAAATAAGAAGTGCTATAAGGCTTTGTAAAAATCAAAAGCTATCTTTTCTCTTTGTATTTTATATATATTTTATAGTAGACAATTTGTTTGATAGGCCTTAACTTTGTAGTTCCAAGTTTCCTGTATTTTCTGACAGTGACTTTTGTTTAATTTATAAAAATTAATTTTAATGGGACTTTGTCTATATTATGAATAATTCTGGAAATCCTACTCTTTGATGTAGTTTCTTCAGGCAAAATCTTAAATCAGATTTATTTGATCAGCATGAATGCCAATTAACTGGATTAAATTACAACATAGTAAGACACATCAGCATAAACCCTGTTTCTTATATTTGTAGAAAACTGGTTGTAAATATGTCTGAATCCCATAAATGCAAATCTCTAGCTGCATTTTGCAGTCATCTATAACAATATAATCTAATTACTGCAGTATAATCAGTTACACTAGTGTAGGTGTGTTTCTGGGCGAGAATGGGTTAATGCACCCTTAATTTTCCGGCTGTAATTC
>JAWLRI010000182.1:819796-830802 GCA_034781795.1 Crypturellus tataupa
GGAAGGAAGGAAGGAAGGAAGGAAGGAAGGAAGGAAAAGGAAGGAAGGGAGGGAGGGAGGAGAATATTCACACTCACCTTCCCAAACTTTTAGATCTCCAGGGCATGCACATGTACTTTGATCAGAAGAGCATCTTTAGGGTTTTGGTTAACTCAGAATTAGGTTATGATAGTAACACTCCAAACAAATTCAGCAGAACCCTTTCTTCTGTCATTAGTGACTTTTCATCTTCATAATGAACCTGGCAGAATGGAAGGCAGTAAATACCAAAGTTATCTAGCTAATAATCACCCTCAGGGCATACACGTGCACTCTCTTTTTTTGTATTCCACCCTAAACTTATATCTGGAAAGAATCAGTGATAAAATCAGCTAGCTATATTTTCACATTTGAAGTCAAACCAATGCCAACCTGAGAAGGTATCCACCACCTGGGTTCCTTTTAGAAATTTGGTAAATAAACTTTGGCAGTTTTAAATAACTGAACTGCTAACTGCTAAGGCAGAGCCTATGCACCACAACCACATGAAGCAGGAGGAAGAAAAAATTGCAAAGAAATAGATACTAATCAAACAAAATTAGAGAATATAGTGCAAAAAATAAGTAGATGAATGGAAGAGATGTGAGCGAAGAGAATATGGGATGGAAAGGCAAACAGAAATAGGATAATGAAAAAAAAAGAGGGAGAAACAAATATAAGGAATAGACAACTCTAAGATTTGGGAGCAGAACAGTAGCCATTTTGGATATTTGCTTTTTTTGGGGAGGGCAGGGGGAGGAGGCCAGGGGAGGAGTGAAGGGAAGGGTTGACCTTCAAGTATTCATTTCCATTTTTTTGATATAACTTCCTTTCAGGAAGAATGTGTTTAAAATATCTTGATTTTTAAGAGACTCAGTTTCCTTACTCACAAATTTATATTTTACAATAAAAGTGGAAAAAATTGGTAGTTATGATGTAAAACAATTATTATAGGACTTGTCTTTAAAGTAAAGGATCTAAGTTAAACTTGCATGTATTTCTTCCCATATTTACTCATTCAGAACTGTATATATATTTATGTACTTTGCTGGCTAGAATTTTAAAGCTGCCTATTTAACTTCAAATGTGTTCTTCTGAAGTGTAATTTTACCACTTTTATTCAAACAAATGCTATCAATAGATAATTGCCAAAGATTTTTCACACTTCACATCATCTATTTGTTCCATTCACTGAAAGTGTCATATTCTATTTTGAACTCAGTTAAAAGCCTGATTTGTCATCATGCTCTCTGGAGAGCCACCACGCACAGGCAGCGTGAGTCCTGTCCTCCCCCGTGCTCTGTTTATGACTTGTAAATACACCACAAAAAGAAGAGGCAAGTCTCACTTCAACAGGCAGAAAAAAAACTGTTACACACGCATGAAATGATCCGTGTATGTTCCCCATTTAAGGAGCACAGATTTCGTGCTCATCAAAGCACTTCAGTGCTCCAATTACTCATGTTCTTCTTTAGAAAACAGAGTTTTTCTGTGAGAGCCACAGTGCACAGTCCATGAAGTCTTTAGGAAAGATATTATTTATTCCTTGGGACCACCTTGCAACTCAAATCATCCATAGAAATTTCTGAAAGAAGCTCATTTTCAGGAATTTCTGCACTCAAATGGCAATGCACATTTCCGAGTAATTATAGAATAGCCTATGAAAATTGCTACAGTGCCTTTCATGTACAAAGTAGCTGTAGTGAGAACCCCTATGGAGGGCCTGGCAAAACCTTGTGTTAGCGTTTGGCCCTAGTGTGAGACTACGCAGATACTAGTATCCTGTGGGGACCGGGCACCCATACTGCTCCCCAGGCAGTAACATCTCGGGGTTAGCCCAGCTAAGAAATAGTCCTAGCAGATTTAAGAGGCCCTGTCCAACCTCAGCAGAGGGGAATCCAACCATGCGTCCAACCCGTGTCTGCAGTGGCTTCCTAATGGCATCCTTGCCCTATGGTTCCTGCATCTCCCTGTGGAGCTTGCAGTGCAAGTCTTTTACTAAAATTATGGCATTTAACCCCATATGAACGGTGAGTGTCTCCGGCAATATCCAGGCTAGCCGCAGGGTGTCCCTGCTGGAGCAGCGGGGTTGGACTAGATGATCTCTAGGGGTTCCTTCCTACCTTAAACATTCTGTGACTCTATGATTCTGTGATACACTTAAGTTTGTATGTATATCTGTATATGTGTACTTCCCTGACCAGATTCAGAATATTGCTATATATAACAAACCAAAAGAGTTTACAAGTTAGTGCTTAATCTTATTCTACCCCTGAACCCTAGTCACTTCAGATGACCTTATGATAAATATGGAAAAATATCTGTATTTTCATCATGTGCTGCCTGGAGTTTATTTAGTCTACATGACCTTGCTTAGGTTTCCATCAGTTTGACCTAAGAATGGGAAGAGCTGCAGAGCTGACAATGATTTGGATGGTTCAGTATTGTTTCAGTTAGGATGTTTCTGGTCCACAACCTTGTCTGCAGGCAAATTTAATGTTACAGCTCTGATGATAGTGCCAGAACAATGTCTTCTGTTTTGGTTAAATTCAGGACTAGCACATACATTTTCAAACTGCTATTGTAAGTCATATTTTGGGGCTTGGGTTATATTTATCTAAAGTGTTTCATAGAATTGTTAAGTTCAGCTTCTGTTTTTCTTTGCACCACATACGTATGGCACTATCTGTACGGTCCTATCGACTCTCACAGGCCTGGGTTAGCTTAATATCTTTCACACAGTTAATTTGCTGTATTATTTTGTTTCAGAATGAGCATCTCATCTGTACATAGAGACCAGGTAAGTTTTTTCAGTGAAAACAATCTAAGCCTTAAGCCCCTTGACTTATGACTTAGGAACACAATTTGATAAGTTGAACTTTTCTCAAAAATTTACTGCAAAATGTCTGGAGAATTTCTTTGAAAACTCCAGTGGTAGTCACTACAGGAATGTGCCTGTGACATAAACAAAATTATTGCTTAAGAACTACAAAAGTGGCCACAGACTAAAGCAGAAAGTTGTTTTCAGTATAAGAAAAGCTGTAATGCAGTATTCTGTTCTAAATGTAGTAGCTGTAGGCTTTTTATTATTATTTGTTTTTTTTTCTTCTCATTTTCCTCTTTCTCAAATATTTCCAATATCTTTTTGTACTTGAACAGCTTTTTTTCATCCAAGTACACGATCAGAGCTGTGGACCAGAGAAAGTAATATACTTCCATATGAGGAAAACTTTCTCTATTCTTTTATGCAAGCTGTTTCTTGATTTTACTTTAATTTTTAATATATATTTTTAAATAAAAATGCAAAAATAAAAACCAAACTTTTGGAAAATGAAAGCTATAGCATATTCTTAGCAAAGTACATAATTAGCTATACAAAACAACAGACAAGTCTAAACGGAAGGCTACCAAGCAAGTAATTTTAGCTGTTGTAGGAAAATCACCTCTCCTTGGATTTCTGTGGATTACAACACTAGTTTATGAACTAGGAATCCCCACTGAGTGCAACACTGATAAGAAGAAATAGGACTGTAATACCAATGCCAGTGGTATCAGGCATTAAAAATGGCTAAAATGCTTCAGGTTCGACAATACTTTTGTTCAAATTATAAAGAGATAAATATTACATTCAAATTCCTACAGTTTTTAAGGCCATAATAAGGTAGGTTACAGGAATAAGGCAGAAAAATACTGAAAGAGGAAAGTGAAAATGAAAATTAAACTTCATGTCTTACTTAATATTATGGTCTGAAATAAGGGAATTCAGGCTTTGAAGGGAACATATTTGGTATGTAAAGTACCCATTTTTTTCTCTTTCTTCCACAGCTTACTGCTCTGTGGCAGACCCATGGATATAATCATGAGTTAGAGCACCTCATGTTGCTCTCCTCCTAATTGCGTCTGCTATCCAAATTGGCTCATCCATTGTGCCAATTGGAGCACAATGGAGGTAAATTGGAGGTTGATACACAGTATACAATAATGCCATTTTGGACTTCGGAGTAGCTGAGAAAACTAACCCTAGGAGCTCAAATTCCTTGAGGACTGCCAGAGCAAGGAGGACAAAATTTAGCTCCAAACCTAGGAAAAGCCTAAAGCTAAACTCTTGTCAGTCTGACCTCTTGCCTTTGAATGAGCTAAAGACTTAGAAAGACAGATCACAGCAGCACTCAGCAAAGCAGCAGCTGTTGTTAAGGCTAGAAACATGAACTACAGCAGTTCCATCAGTAAAACTGAAGACTAATTTAAAGAATCTACAGTATCTCCAATGAGTTGTCTCCAATTATCTTTTTTATTAAAAAAGATTGTATTATTTTAAGTGCAGTAACTATGAAGAATAT
Organism: Crypturellus tataupa; assembly: GCA_034781795.1. Lineage (NCBI taxonomy): Eukaryota > Metazoa > Chordata > Aves > Tinamiformes > Tinamidae > Crypturellus > Crypturellus tataupa. Next base: position 824,155 of record JAWLRI010000182.1, read on the forward strand.
ATTTATAGGAAACGCAACACTTAGAAGAAGAATATTCTTTTAAGTTACTTTCAGATCCAAATTTAAGCTGTTCATTTTACCTCAAATAGTTTTTCAGTTTGGAGACTGGAGATATCCAGTCTCTCAGTACTGGAGATTCCTGTATCAAAAGTGTAAAGTGTATCTGCAATAGGTTTACTATTCTTGGTCATTTTTTACTTACTTTCTTACATGCTAGTAATACAGGGACTGAGTGATGCAAAAATCTCTAAAAACACGATGCCAAAATTTCAGGCCTTGCTCAGTGCTCTCAGTGAAGGACATCTGTCAGCCCAGATGTAATGGGATGACTGTTCGCAGAGGCCAAGAAGTCAGAGACAGAGAGAGATTGTGGTATGTGATGGATGTGCTCCTTCCTGTCAGCTCAGCCTGACTTCTCACACATAGCTCTATTCATATCTCATCCTGGCAGTTGCCTCCCCAATTTCTTTCCCAAGACATTAAGTCTCGGACATGAACCACCAATAACAGGCTGCATCCTGATGGGGAGATAAGGCTAATTCCATAACATGGAGCTGCATCGCCCTTGGGTGTTGCTGGCCACAGGAACGGGTGAACCACAACCTTATGAGTGTGGCAGGTCACACGTTCAGCTGTGCTGCTGCCACTGATAAAAAAGAATACACCACGCTAAATGGCTATTAAAGAATATTTTATTTTACAGTAATTTGCAATACAGAGAATGGGTAGTTCTTTTAAAACATATATATGTACAAAATTACAGAGAACGCAGTGATCTGTAGCTTTGAAGAGGAACAAACTGCATGAACACCACAGTTCTATTTGTAAACATACAAATCAAATTTCAAATGTTTTTGCACTTTAAAACCTGGTTACTTATATAATATTACAGTCTTTAGTAGAAGTTGGCACAGACAATCAGTGTTCACCGAATTTGTTCCCTACACAAGTATGAAAATACCCTTTTTTAAATACTCTGCTTATACTCACTAGGAAACTTAAACTGCCAGGGTTTATTTATTACTCAACCACCTAATAACTGATTTTAGTTATGCCCAGCTATCTATAATTATACCTCAAAGGGCTGAAACTGTAGAAAAGGACGTATTTCTAACAAACTGTGTAACACATTGGAACCTGCATTCCATGTGGCTGGGTTGAATTTCTTTTAATGCATAATAAGCATTTTCTCATTATGGGAGATATGTGGAAGAGGAAGGCCTTGAGGCCTTGGGATACCAGCAAGAAAGATTTAGTCCTGATCACTAATACAGTGGGAGAGAAATACTGAAATTTCTGGTGTTAAATATTACTACAGTCTATGAGTAGCCTGGACAGGGTCAGAGAAAGTACCTTGACTATATGAATATGAATCCTCCTTTCCTATGTATATTCCACTTCCTCCTCTAAAAATGTTGCCTGGTGTTACTGCACAGCAACAGCCTGCAGAACGAGCAACCCTCTGCACTAGGACCCGTACATGGGTAGACAGCTCTGTTAGAGACACTGCGAGGCACGGAGTAACAGGGACCTGCCTGGGTGCACATCCTCCCAGTGCTCCTTGCAGGAGTGGCCATACATATATTACCTGAAAAACATTTTAACAAGCTATACAGACATAAAATTGTGATTTATTTTTGCTAATATAAATATTTATGTTCACATAATTTTATAGTTGATACAAGAACAGTTACCCTGAAACCATCTTGGGCCAAAACTGTATTTTTGGAAACAATTAAGTAAGAGAAGTACCAGCACATCTTACTAAGCCACTAATGCATGTTGAATAGACACAAGGGGGATATAAGAACCTGGTGATCAAAATGTTTTTGGTACATTTTGCAGAAATCTTTGTCTCAAAAATGTGCACCTTGCCACAACCAAAAGGGTAAAAAAAATATACAGGACAAAATAATACTTCCATGTCAACTGAATAAAAATAATCTTATTTACAAATTGCCAGGAAAAACACAAAAAGCTCTTCCTTTTAGAATAAATATGTGTATTAAGGGAACACATTCACTAGTTAACAAGACAACTTTGTGCAGTTAAGTGAACAGTTCTTAAATACTAAACAAAATCAGAAAAACAAAAAAGCATAGTAGTACAGCCATGGCAGAACATAAACCTGAGGTTTGCTGACTTACATTTCAGTTACAAGATAACTTGTCAAAGCCAAACAGACAAAAGCTTTATGTAATTCATTATCCCCATGTACAAATAGATGCTTCCATTTCTAAATTTAAACAATAATTTCATTCCAAGTTCTCTCACTTTACCATGAATTCTACATAATATTAAGGGAATGTTCAGACTTGATGCAACTGACAATTGCAGGATTTCTAAAAACAGCACCAGCTAAGCAATAGCTGCATTTCAGTTTGAAAATGCTTTTTCTAGTAATGTTGACGATTAAACTGAAAGGTTATAGTTTCCAAATCTGAGTCTTATTAAAAAAAAAAAAAAAAAAAAAAAAAAAAAAAAAAAAGCCTACTGTTTCAAATTAAGCTTGCTTTATCTGACACAAAATTACAAAGGTTAAAAACCAGCGTTTTTGATCATAAATTTTTGCCGAGTAACATAAGAGTGATTTTGGACAATAAAATAAATCAGAAGCCAAAATATCCGTGGCCTAGTCCTGCAGAGAGAAAAATAGATGAAATAGATGAGAAGGTAGATCTCTGAAATTACTTCCTTCAACTAGGTTCTCTATGTCCAGGGACACTGACATGGCATTCTCTGCAGGGTAAGAAACTTAGAAAGCAGTAACTGCACATACACACACACTGCTGACTGTATGGATCTGGAACTTGCATTTGAAAGCAACATCTCACAAACTGTACCACGCTAAGAGCAGGCTATGGGTGATGACCCAATACCCTACATCTACTCAAAGGGAAATTTGAAAGGACACAGCCAAATTCCTCTTGGTAGCAGCAGACAGCGTAAGGGGGAAATGGCTAAAAAAATGTGACTTGGAAAATCATTGGAAAAGTTTTTCACCAAAGGAAATATGGGAACACAAATATGGAAGCAGACTGTCCAAAGAGGCAGCAGGATCACTGTGTTTGGGCATTTCCATAACTTCCCTGTGTAAACCTGTCAACATGATCCAGAGCCGGCAGCAGCCCAGGTTTGAGTGGGAAATGGGATAAAACTACTTCCCGATATCTTTCCAAACAACTTTATGCGAGTGTGTCAACAAGGTGTATGGAAATACATTTCAGCTCATTTACTGCAGCCCAAGGCCACAGATGCTTCAAATGCTGCGGTTCAGCTGTCGCACAGCACATTATCGAGCCCCAGCCTAAACTCTGTAAGTTAATGAAAATTAATAACACTGAATCATGTCGGAATGAAAGGAACAGCTTATAATTATGACCCTTTTGTGTTGGGAAGACACTCTTTAAGGCCTACAGGTCTTGAACTTACACTTCATGAAACCAAGAGGATTGTCTGCCTCCCTCCCTAATACTGTAGGAGAGAACATATGGAAATATAACCTATGTATATTCTATTTTCATTTCATTCCTTTCTGGATGAGTAATGGTGGAGTTGGTGATGGTGGTTTTCTTTTGTTTTTTAGACACACAATAACACAGAAGAGGCCCTTAATGCACTCAGCTAAGTGCAGTTTTCTCTCAGGAAACAATATATCTGCCCCTCCACTACTATCTTAGTGCACCTGCACCGCTTTCAATCTGTTAGTTTTTCCAGAGAAGTCTCAAGATTGAAGTGAGGCTTCTGCAGTGCCGCACTGGAGAATGTTACAACCCTGAAACCTCCCCTGTGGAGTAAGGTAGGTCTACCCATGCAAACTGCCTCTACTCAGGTAATATATTTTATCCTTACAAGAAAAAAAAAAGTGAAATAAGATGTCTTATTTCATCTGGCATTACATTTTCCTGTGTCTAATTTAGAGTATGCTTTCTGTTAATTGCCTAAGGACCAGTTGCTCTGGACTAGAGGTTTGAAAGGACACCTAAGATACTGCTTTCCTTCCTTTAAGGTAGTATTTTATTAAATTAATCAACCTTCTTATTTCTGAGAACCTTGCGTTCTATAAAATCCTTATAAAACTTTTTTTTTTTTTAAACCATACAGTGTTCAGATATAGCATTGATAAAATACTGCAACAGCTTCTAGTTTTATGTTTTTCCTGTCAGTCCAGGAAACTTTATCCAAAGCTGAGTTAATGTACCATGGAGGTGTTTTCACCTTAGAAATGTTTTCTTAATATACACAGAAAAGACAGAAATAGATAGGTCTGGAATGATTCCTTTCTCATTCCAATTAAAATCACTGAAAGCTGAGAAGCATTGAAAGATGTTTGCTGATTGCAGAAATATATACAAATTATTCTAAAATATAGGACTTCTGAGAACTTCTGTAAGCAATAACATCTCAGATTTTGAAGATGCTGGGCACCTAGACCTACCACTCACTAGTGAGCTTATCAATATTTTCTTAAAATCAGCCAACATTGTCCTTACTAAGATAAGCAGTTCCTGTTCATTCTAGGGATTTCTTTTAATGAACAGCTGACACAGATGACTTTGTATGTGCAGCAATTCTTTTACCTGCAGATTTAGAACTTAAGGAAACTATAATCAAATCCCAAGCCCCAAAATTAAATAAAATTCTAACTCACCAACTTTTGTGCAATTATGACAAAACTCCATACATTCACCACTGTGTACTCCAAAGGGAGCCCCACTCCACCTACTCCTCTCAACTTCGGCTTTACTTGAAATTAGAAAACCTTTTAATAGTTTGGAGTTTTGCTAGGAAATGTTTCATCAAGGAATAACTTAAGGCTTTCAAAAGGCTAGATAAGCAGACAAGAGCGAAAAAAAAGAGATTAAATTGATTAAGGCTGCAATTTCTTTGCCTATGAGTGATGCCTATGAGTGACATTACCAGAGCATATTTTTTACGCAAGAAATATTGATGTCATGAAGCACAAGCAGGAAAAGGAAGAAAAACGTATTACAGTATTGTACATACGAGTATTGCAGCATTGATTCTAAGGTCATTTCATTCACTTGAATTATTTACAAAATGTGACACCAGGGCCTAAAGGACAAAGCAAGTACAAAAATGTGAATGAGTAGAAAGGAGAAGCTATTTTTCCATGATGCACAGCCTGTAAATACAAAAATGTGTAAGTCCACAGTAGAAAGAATGTGTTTTTGAAATCCTTCATTTTTGCTTTTTTAAACAATATCAAAAATATGCAAGTAGATTATTTAGGTCATCAAAATCTGTCATTCAAACATTGCAGCAGTTCTTCATGAGCGCCGACTTTTTGACAGGTGTCCCGGCCAGGCTGGTTACTGACCTCGTATCATCCTCATTGTCACTTCGTTTTCTCACTTCTCTGTAAATAAATAAACAAACAAGCAGGGACAAAGCTCAATAAACTTACGTCTATTTACGACCACTGTTTTGTTTCTCCAGCATACCTTATACTGCACACTATCACTATTACTTTCCAAGCTCAATTCATAAACTTTATGTAAAACAGCATACAAATAAATATATATGAATATAAATAAATAAAATTTTAGCATGTCTCGATCATGGTATGAAACATGTCTAAGTATCTACTTTGCAAATAGCATCACTATTATAAACAAATCACTTTTAGTGACAGAATTATAATAACTTTTGATACCTGATAACCAGTGCCATGTGCTCTTTTTCCTTTTGATCATTTTTTCTTTAATTTCTTACCTGTTACTATCACCACAGAAACTGAATATGTTCATAGGTGAAATTCTAACACTAAATAATATGCAGTTCCTTATACACATTTATCTTCAGAGAACATTGTTAGATGTTCTCTTACAAACATTGGCTTAAAAGTTGTATATGTACCTGCGATTATTGATCTTGTATTCCTATTATGAGTATCCTAGAATGTCAAAAGCTTGCTCTGAAATTTCCTGCTTACAGTGCAATTAAGTCAGCCTTATATCAGTAGAATAAATTTGTGGTGTATCTCTCAAAATACAATATTGTTCATCATAGTAATTGTGTGAAAAGGGAATCATAAAAAGAGGAAACTGGACAGGCTAGAAGTCAGTCTGCTCTAATGAAATGTTCCAGTAGAAAGTTGAAATATCAAAAATGTTACCTCATATAACAAAAGTTACAAAGTTTTGCGTAAAGCTATCATAGCCAATCATTTCAGAACAAAGTATATGAGTAACGTCTATGGCATTTGGGGATTGCTGAAGCTAGTGAGGTAAACTCTTACGATCTTATTTTTAAGATTCTGAAAAAAAGAGAGGTTCCAAATGGAAAAAGTCTAATCCTTAAAACAAATTTATGAATTTTAAATATAAAGCGTCATTTTACCACTGTGATTAATGTTACCTTACTGTACTATATACTTCTTCAGCTTCACAATCTACTGCTGCCTTCATACCCAGATTCCTGGAAATCAGTTGTTCAAAAAAGGAAAAAAAAAAAATCACAGAATCACAGAATGGGTCAAGGCTGGAAGGCACCTCTAGAGATCACCTAGTCCAACCCCCTGCTCCACCCAGAGCACGTGGCACAGGGCGGCATCCAGGCGGGTTTGGGAGATCTCCAGAGAAGGAGACTCCACAGCCTCTCTGGGCAGCCTGTGCCAGGGCTCTG
>JAWLRI010000182.1:842974-863325 GCA_034781795.1 Crypturellus tataupa
TTGATGTGAGCTTGAATTAAAATTAGTATTCTATATATAGAAAGTTTGCCTTTAACTAGTATTAAAGAGGTTGAAATTTCCTGTAGTGTTCCTTAGAGTATTTCTGCTGCTCACTCTGTACAAGAAACAGATTTTTATATGCCTTTTTGTGCCACTTGAGTAGATTAAAGGACACTTGAAGAGGTGCTCTCCCTTCAGCCATTTTAACTTTGCGGGGCCATACTTATATGGTTTTGAAAAGCACACTGAAATGAGAACATCAACCAGTGAGGAAAGGTAATCAGTAGGGCCATACTGAGATGTGGCCCACTTTTCCTGGCATGCCTTTTTGTGCACAAATGCGCTGTCCTGAAAAGTTAGCAACGTGGTACACGATGCTGTTTCTCATTGCTATTCACAGAAACAATCCTTTACGTAGAAACACAGTTACTGAGCCCCAGCTGCAATGAAAGGCAGGTGACAGTAGCATAAGAAATAAAAGAGGACAATGCCACGTTTCTGCTGCTCAGTGGTGCTTAGAGATAAGCAGCCATGAGAAACACAGGCTCATCTGAGAACCAAAAATTGCCACTGAACCTCTTTTTGGCAACAATGCAGTCCCAGGTCTTATTTTCCCTGCCATCTCACAGCAGGGACCAGATGACACTTCCAGGGTATCCCACCATCTCCTCCAGATTCCTGACTTCTTGGAGAGGGGACAAGCAAGGAGGCTCCCTGGGGAGCCCGTCAGCACAGGAATGCCCTCCCCATGTACCTGGAGCTCACTGACAGCCTGGCCTGGGGAAGCAGCCAGGTTAATCTTGCAGCTCACTCCTAGCTTCCTAGCTCGGCTCAGGGAGGTTTTCAGGGTCAGCTGCCGGCATGCCCGCCGGGTGACTCCCTTCTCTGCCCGGTAGGACTTTCTCGGGGCAGGTGCAGGTGCAGGTGCCTTCCCTCCCTCACATCCATCCCCCGCTTCTCCCCGTCTCACTGCTCATTGCCCCTGATCTCACGAGCACTGCAGCGCTGCCCCATGCTCCAGCCCCATTCTGACTGGGAGCAATGCCGTTTCTCAGGCATGCCATTAAATATGTGACTGCTCCCAGGGGATGCTTCTTCCCACCAAAATTTATGTAGAGACTCGATGGTGTTAGAAGTGCTGATGATAGAAGTGCATGATAAACCTGTTATCATGCAAATGCCTAGTTTATGCTGTTTATGAAAGCAGCAACTTTATCATTAACCTCCGGAGGTGTCTTTTGAAGTGGAAACCCATGAAGGCTTACAACTAAAGATAGGTAGCAGAGGGTATAATAATTACGTAAAACCTGATTCAGTGCTGTTCAGGGAGCTGCCAGAAGAGATCAGCAAGTCATATGCAGGCTATGTGGAAGCAGCATCAGGTCAGCTCAGAGAATGAACTATGCAGAAACAGGCCTCCATCTGTTCAAAAAAAAATGCACTTTCTGTAGAGGCAGTCCACTGATGATGAACATACCTTTGTAAATTCATCTAGGTCAGTTGCCAGCGCTTGTAATTAGTCATGCAGGTGCCTGACATCTTTTGCCCATGAGATTTTTGGGGAACGTGGCCTAGTTGTACCAGTCATTATACACAGGAAGGAGTCATGATAAATCATGGCAGGAGGTGACATACATGCACTGAAGGAACATGTATTCTTGTGCTTTCAAAAACACCATGAAAAGTCTCCAGTCACACAAGGCACTTAAAAAATCCTGTGAGACAGAAGCCAGGAACTGTATGTCCAATACTGGAAAATCTGGCTCTTGTTATTCCAAGATGCATTATTTTACTGCTAAATACATTTACAGGATCCCTTTCTGAATGGCTTTACCCCCTGCGTGATCTTCCAGATACCAGTGTGATCAGGAAGGGGTCAGTCAGTAAACTTGGCTTCTGTTTTTCACCTGATGATTCCTGATGGGAAGTCCTGTGCCTTGTTTTCACTAAAGAACAAGAAGTGATTCTCAGAAAAGGTCCGCAGCACATCAGCTACCTGCACTGCAAGTTCATTCTGAGCTTTGAAAGTGCTGATTGCAATGGAAAGGGAAAAAAGAAAAAGAAAAAAGAAAAGATGGAAATGAGGATATTAAACTTCCTTGAAGCAAACTATTATTTGGAGTCCAAAAATACGCAGTTTAATTAAGTTCCTTCTTATTAATGCCTAATGAATCTTCACTTTAATTGCTTTTCCTTCTGGCGGTAGCCTTGAACAAAGTAGAAGATTTTTTTTTATGTGCCATGTAGAGATATATAAAACGGGGCAAATGGCAAGCTTCCTCTCCATGCAGGTCCTGCCAGTGTTTTCCTGAATAGTGGCAGCACAGTCCACAGATTGCACAGTGATGCAGCGGTAAAATATTCAGACTCAGTGTTTCCCAGAAGAATAAAAGAAAACATACAGTGAGTGGGAAAAAAAAAAGTAGGTGGAGAAGGATGTCTTTCTCCTGAACTGTAAAATAAGAGTTGTAGAGTTTCACTCTGCCCTGACCAACACCCACTACATACTGACTGGAATCTATTTGCTAGACGTAAAGCCAAAATAAGCCCTCTATTTTTCATTATGCAGTAGAAAGGCCCTCATTCCGATTGTTATTTTCTTTAAACCTCCTTAAAATGCAGAGGGGAACCTTAATTCACCTCTGTCTCTAACAAAATTTATATGGCAGTTCTGCTGCTGCATTTACGCTTTCAGAGGGGAAAATAAAGCCAAGACTGAAAAAATTCTAACCAGTAGCTTAACTACTGTTTCATTGAGTGCTGTCTTTGGATGAGTGCACCAGATTCCTAAAGGCAGCTTCTGGATATGCCTTCAGAGGCAAAATTTGTATCTCAATGTTACACAAATGTGCTCAAAACTCACTCATAAAATATCACTGCTGAGGGGCAAAGGGAATGGTGGAGTGTACCTTCCTTCCTGGCTATCAAATAATAGATAATCAAAGCTGCAGTTTAATTAAAATAGGTTTAAGCAGCCTTAATTTGAACTTCAAGCACACTACTGACAAAGTTTCTTTATCGGCTAGTCAGCCAAGTAGGGAGAGAGCAGTTTTGTGATCAAGGATGAGGATGTGACTCACTAGTGAATCTTCACTTACTTATACCAGTCATTTAACCTGTCTGTGTTTCACGTTCGCACACTTGAATGCAGAAAATAGAAGATATTTCTCAATCGCATGGTGACGTTAATGTTTTACTTGGCAGAATAGTCATACCTGTAGATTGAAAAACCTCACCTGAAAAAAATGGGTAAATTTGTGGATTTCCACGCAGCTGGATGGTGATCCATAAATGTGCATTTCATGCAGCAGATGTGGCTTGTGTGTTATATCTGTGAGAACTTCCCCAGAGGTGCTTCTCCTAAGCATGGACGTTAGTGGGACAGTGGGATTAGTGGTATGCAGCTTCGGTCTCAGCCTGCAATTTAAAGATGCTAAGAAAAATCTGCCTGCAAATACCTATGCCAAATAATGGCAGCACAGCCCATTTCATCCTGGGTAGAAAGGCTGTAGGAATGTAAAGCTTAGTGATTATAGGTGGTACTGTAGATATATTAAAGACACTTAAAACTCCCATTGTTAAAACCTCTGCTGCTTAGTTATATTACAAAACTACAATTCTTAAGCTTTTCCTTCTGCTGTTGCACTGTATTTCTGAGGGATTTTCCTCATCTCCCAAAACCAAGACTCTTAGTCAGCATACATCCTTCTGAGTGTGCAGCTACGCTTAGGCCTTGGAGACCTGAGACTTTGACATACTCCACATGGACAAGGAAATATATATTGAAGCCTTGTTGAAGTGCATTGCTGGGTCATTATCAAAGTTGTTACTTCATTTCTAGCTTTTTACAACTAACCTATGATATCATCATAGGAAGTTATTCACGGCAGTCGTTTGTGATCAGACAATTCAGACAAGTTACAATGCAGACCTGCAATATATGTCTCCAAAATACGCCTGCACTGTGTTTATCTTTCACTTTGAACTTTGGCAGGAGAGTAAGACCATGTATGTGTGGTCAAAGTCAAAACAACAGGGGAAGAAAGCATAAAATTAACACACAGAGTGGAGAAATGCAAATTATACATATCACAAATGGCTGAGGTTGGAAGGGACCTCTCGAGATGATCCAGTCCAACCCCCTGCCCCAGCAGGGACACCCAGAGCACGGGGCACAGGGCAGCATCCAGGCGGGTTTGGAAGATCTCCAGAGAAGGAGACTCCACAAGGAGCCTCTCTGGGCAGCCTGTGCCAGGGTTCTGTCACCCTCACAGGAAAGAAGTTCTTCCTCACATGGAGGTGGAAATTCTTGCGTTTCAACTTACACCCGTTACCCCTTGTCCTGTCATTGTCCATCACAGAGAAGAACCTGGTCGCATCCTCCCTACCATCACCCCTCAGGAACTTGAACACATTGATTAGATCTCCTCTCAATCTTCTCTTCTCCAGGCTAAACAGGCCCAGCTCACTTAGTCTTTCCTCATACTACAAACGCTCCAGGCCCTTAATCACCTTGTCGCTCTCCGCTGGACCCTCTCTAGAAGCTCCATGTCCCTCTTGTCCTGGGGAGCCCAGAACTGCACCGAATACTCCAGGGGCGGCCTCACCAGAGCTGAGCAGAGGAGCAGGATCCCCTCCCTTGAATTTATGATGTTTAATAATAATTACTATATATTAGATTCAAAAATTATACTACTTAATATATAAATCAATTAAAATATTAGTATTAAAATATAGTATAGTTACATACCAACGATCTGTTATATTTGCTGAAACTGTTTTCCAGTGCACTTCTCAATCCATCGTTGCTGTCATGTAGTTTCCTATTAGCTGATCTAAGAGAGAAACACAGTCGAACTTGCAAAATACACCTAAGAAAACCTTAATATGTAGCTTACAACAAAGTAAATCTGAAAAAAAATACATATCAAAAACAATTTTTTTTTCCTTAGATGAGTACTAAGTAGTAATTTGGGATAGACAGAACTATGTTGCTGTACAGATTAAAATGATTGTAGATAAAAGAAGAAACAACAACAAAAACACTGAGATTTTAAAATTCAAGTAGTATCTTAGGAAACACTGATTCGCTTTACACTTATATGACATAACATGCTCTGTGTCAGCTGAAAAGAGGACAAAGCTCTAGAAAAGCTGTAACATCACTACAGAGCAATAAACTTGAACAGCCATTTTGGGGATAAAATGTGACTACACTTTCAGTGTTGCTGAGAACACTAAGGTGAGATGTTCAGCTACTTGAAATAAATGACATAGATATAAAGCTATTCACTGTGATACCCCTTGAAAACACAAAATCTGTTTGGGAGTGTCTTTTTCAGTAATGCACACACTTAGGACTTGTCATATAGCAATTAGAAGGGGAGTTACTCCAGCAATAAAGTCAATAAAAAAGGACCAAGTAATAATGAAAATAGCGTGGGTTGACTGGGGTCTCATTCAGCTTTTTACAAACAAATTAACGTCAACGAGGCAAGGAAAAAATAAAATAAAATAAACACACAACAAAAAAACCCACAGCATTATTGGCTCAGAAGTCACACACTGCTAAATACTGAAATCAAGAAAGTGCCAGTTTTGGTTAATCCATTAGCATTAGCTAATCCTCTGTCTCTGCTTAACAAGCAAAGAGGGAAAAAAAAGCATAAGAAGGCATAAGGAGTATCATCGACAGACTGCTAAAAACCTTCATGCAGAAAACAAGTGCACAGTTATTTCCAGTAAAAAACTTATTAACTTACTGAAGTATTTCAATTTGTCTTTCCAGGTTATCTCTGTCTTCAGTATACTCTCGGATCATTTCAAGATCTCTGTAAAAAAAAAAAGGGGTTACTCTTTCTTAATGCTATTATCCTTTGACAGAGGACAAAACAGTCAACATTTTTGAAAGGTAGTAAATATAGTGTGGGAAAAAATATAAGATATTTTAAAATTATATTTTTTCTTTTTACATTTAAGATTGCTGAAATATATTTAAAAAAAGTTTATGCAGAAGAAAACAATTTGATAAATTCAGTGATCCCAGCCATTGTATGGCAACAAAACCTGACTGAATATAATAGAATCATGAAACTGTCATATAGATGTCATTAAACAAATATGAGTATATAGAGCAGCTCTTGTTTGCTTTCAGAAAAATATGGTTAAGATCGAAGGGGGAGGCTTTCAAACTATATTTTCCCTGATACTCATAGTTTTTCATCCAAGTGAAAGTCAGGATGGAAAAAAGTGCCTGGTTCTAAAACTTTTACTCCTAACTGAAGCATCAGTAAAATTAGTGTGCTTATTATTATAAGAGTTTATATCATGTCAAGCACTTGGTCTTTCAGAGCCTTGATAATCTACGTGAACTGTGGTTATGGTGTACTCTGCACATTGTCAATATGCATACTTGTCAATTATGGTAAATTAAGAAAATAAATTTATGACGTACATACGTAATCTGTACAATAAATACAAGATTTATTCCACAGTTGAAACTATCAGGTAAAAGTATCTTACCTTTCAGTGTTCAAACTTCGATCTACATATTCGCTTTTCAAACTATCTAATTCACTCTGTAGAAAAGCTATATTTGTCTGTGCTTCTAAAAGGTCTTTTTTAAGTTTCTGATTTTCCTTAAAAAAAAAAGGAGGAAGACATTACTTAGATGCTAGCTGTCAAGTCACTTCTGTAAAATGCTGACATTTTTTAATGCTAAAATAAAAACCATCAAAATTACATTAATCAATAATCTAGTATCTAAGAACATTACCTAATATGATTTTTCAATTTCTGCAATCCAAATATGAGTCTCTAATTTCAAACTATTTTAAATATTACACCTACAATGTATATCTATTTACATAGAACCTTTTCCCACTCAAGATGAAGATTCCCACGCACGTATCAATAACTTAAAAAATATATTACTCAGCTTCATCACTAAAACAGCAGGACAAAATATGAACAAACAATCTGTATTGAAAATTAAGGCTAAATTAATATGTTAAAGAATATCATCTCTTACCAGCAACATATCATGCATCCTTTTTTTCAGCTCAACCACATCTTCTCTGTGATTTATATTCTTGGATTGCTCCTCCAGCTAAAAGAATAAACACATGAACAATTAAGGTATATTCTTGACAGCGCCAATTCAAATATCATAAGAAGCAACTAATGTCATATTAAGTAACCCCTAAATGTGTTCAGCTATAAAAGTTTTTAAAATCCATACACTTCCCTATTGCACAAGTAAGCATCACACCTTAAAAAAAAAATTTAAAAAAAAAGACTACCACATCAGTGCCAATTTTTCACAGTATTTGTAACACAAGATTTCATTATTTCTCTTGGGACTATTCATTTCTATTAATACTGTAATTTAATAAGGATCTTGATGGTTGCTATTTTGTGTACAGCAGAAATAAAACACAAAATTAAAACTAGATTTCAAAATAACCCCAAATGATATTCATAGCTGAGATGTTAGTTTACATTACAGGTTTAGATATTAAATGAAAAATTCATTCTGGACTTAAATTTAGACTAATAACAACTTGTTCTACTTTTGATTTCAATTTGAAATTACAATTTAAATCTATCTCTACAATTAACATTTTCAATATTGACAGAACTGGACTTGTTTGCCAAAAGACACTACATTGCTCTAATACAGCACATAACTGTGTTTGGCGTTGCCAATTTCACCTAATTCTATGAATTACAAATGCTTAGAGACAATATATAAGACTAATTATATATAAAATAGCAGAAAGATAATTGCAATATTACTATTAATGCAATCTAAAACTTCTTTAATATAGTTACCTATCGCTAATATGCATTTAATTAAAAAGCTATAGTTGGCTATAGATGGCTATGACTACCCATCTTCTGAAAGGCACTTCATTAGGTCAGCATTTCTTACAATATTAAGCCACAAACCTTCTTCAGTTTTTTTATTGTCACCTGAAGATCCCCAACTTCAGTATCATATTGGCGCTTTAGTTCATTTAGTGCTTCTTCAGCTTTTCTTTTCTCCTGTAATATGTTACATTATTAAGAGTCAAGACAGGTTTTAAATGTTTCTTTAAAAAATGCAGCCACCAATTTGAAAAGCCAATGTTTTTCTCTTTGATTATTTGTGTAATTTTGTCTTTCCATTAGATCAATAGGCATCTTTCTTAGCATCCACAGATATTGACTCTGTTATTGCTATTCACTTATAAAATAGTCACAGTAACGAAATACTAAGCAGTTCAAAGCAAAAATATGGTTAAATCAGTGTCTTATTTGTGTCATAGTCTCCTGTGCTTAGCATTCCCAATGTCTTAAAGAAAACTGAAATTTGTTCAGTTTTTCCATGTTTGTATTCATATACAAAAGGCCACCCTTCTATGGTTCAAAATACAACATTCTAATAATAGTATTTCTGTACCAGCAACAGTTATTTATTTGTCCTGTTTATCTTTTAAAATTTACCCTTTGTAAATGTTTAAACATTATAGGCCCAAACTTTGTAAAAGGTAAGCAGATAACAGCATCCTGAACAAATGGAATTTCGTGTAGACTTGGACCAATATTAAAAACAGTGATTGTTCTATTTTAATCAAAACTGAAGAGATTTTAAAAGGAAGCTACCCCCAGGACAGTTTTGAATTGATAACAAAAAGAATGATATGTACCCAGGGCTAGGCACGAGCATGCACTTAACTTGCTCTATTCATTCCCTGTTATTTAAGTACATAATTTCACTATAAAAGCACTCAGTATTCTGCACTAACGTATGCTATCAAAGAGACAAGTTGGATTTTCAGGAGGAAACAGACAGATAGACAGGACAGGGACATTGCTCACAATTTACTTCTTTCCTATGTTATAATGATATCATGTGTTATAATCACAAACAAACAAAGTAATCAGCTTAGGTTGGATTTTCTTTCTGTTGGCACCCACGTAAATTGCTAACGTATGAGATATTTGGTAACTATCTGCTTCTTCCAAAGAATATATACACACACACACATGTACATAGATATGCTCAATCTGCAGTTACTGCTTTGAAGAGGAAGGTGTCGCAGTTGCATGAATGAGATCATTCCGACAAACAGTAGTGTCGAGTGCAGACACTAGATTAACATCTTAATGCAACCCACAAAGTAAATACCTTACATTTACTCTCAGGGTGTTTTGCTAGGTGGAGTAAGTGAAGCTAGAAGCTAAATGGAACACTCGGGAGTAAAAATGTAGAGAGCACTATGAGGAACAAATTACAGCTCCCCTTACTTACCCCTAGGCATGAAAGGTGGAAATACCAAATCACATGCCAACGACAACTTGAGGACTTACTTGAAGGCTTCGGGCTCCTCCTTGCCTTTATTTATTTACTTATTTATTTTAAGTGCATCAAGCCAAAGAACTGATCGTTCACTAGCATAATAATTGTAAACTACAATGAATTTTAGTGAATCATAAGGCATTCTTTTTAAAACATGAAAATACTGAATATGAACATATAACACACAGAACTGTTTTTATGTATTTCTAGTACATAAATTGTCGATGTTCTTAAATGGGCACACATTTCCAAGTCATCTTTTTACAGTATGGTATAAGATTCTTCAATTTTGTTTCATTTATTTTGTACAGAAAGGACATTTTCCAAAACAAATATATTTATTTTCTGAACATAAATGCCTACTGTTTCTCTAAACCAGAAGCATATTTGAGATATAACTGAGAATTGCATCATCATTAGTTAAATATATTATTATATACTGCTTTTCCTAGAGTGATACAGCAACTTTTTTTTGTTATTATAAAATTTCTTTGTAGGAAAACAACTGCCTCATGTTATGGTAGTAATGTTTCCCTCTGTATAAAAAAAGATGAAGTTTGAAACTAATCAATATTCTGCAAATGCTTTGATTAAAGAACCCATATCAAAATGTTCAGTATACTTGAGTCCTACCAGAGCAATAAACATTTTACAAGAATTTTTATTCTTTCTATATTATAAAGTTAGGTTTATCGTATTTGAATTTAGTAACAGTTTGGGGTTGAAATATATTTTTCAATAGGGGAAGAGCATTCATATACTTTGCCTATGGGTTTACATGTTGGCTGAAACATTGCCCAAAACTTCAGGGTACTGAAGGAAAGTTTCCGATCAACTTCAAGAAGCCCAAACTTTCACAGACTTTCATCAAAAATATCTTCTCTTTTGTTTACAGTTCTTGAAAATGTAATTACAGAATCTGAATGTATGAATCAGAGAAAGAAAGATCACAGTTCTAAGCACATTCACAAAGTAAGAACAAATGACCTGAGCTTTAATTTCTACACAAATCCATCTACTACTGGTACAAGAAATGAATTCCATTTTTTACTGGTGAAAGTCCTCTTCCAATACTAGACCCAGAAGTAAATTCCTCTACGTCACCACTTTGTTTAGGATCAAACATTCACTTGGTCATCAGCTCTTCCTTCCAGAAATCCCTGAGAGTTAAATATAAAATACTCACCTCCTTTTTAACCTTATGCTCTGCAGCCTGTATCCGTTGTTCCATCTCTTCCTCCAGCTCACTGAGCTGAACTGCAGCTTTATCCTGAGCTCTAAAATTTAAAAGTAAACACAGGATTATGAATTACCTTAGCAGAAAATGTGTAAAACACATCTCCCTACATAAGCTCAAATTAGACAGACAGACACAAAAACAGCTGAATGCTGCCCAGGCTTTGGAAGGAATGCATTTGGGAGCCAAAAATCACAATCTGATTTGAAAATATAGGCAAATTAGATTTTAAATAATAGCAGACAATAGATTTTTAGTATGAAATAAATCACATTGGCTTTGAAAAATTTAAGTTACAGAGACATGAGGTTTGCTCTGCTTTTCTATGAATAGACTTCAAAAGGATAAGCATCTTTTGTTACCACACAAAAAACTCTATCCCTCTGGTTCAATCTGTTTGGCTTTGATAGTGATACTACAAGATCACAATACCAAATAATTACAACAAGAAAATACATCCCCTGAAGTTGGTGAAGTTTGAGGGTTTTTTTGTGTGTTAAACGAAAGTTTAATAGGAATGTATCCTAAAATTCACTGTTATAGAAAAGGAGGATAAACCAAAATATTTTATATATTAAACACATGACTACAACTTCAAAAATTTGGTCCAAAATATAAATAAGGAATTATCTGCAAGCTGCTATACATACTTATGCACACGCATGACCTTATAAACTATTTTGATAAACTGAGCTCATAGAGCACAGTTTGGCACCTTTTGGCACTAAATTACAGCAATCTATGTAGCCAAGTGCGATGGCCCAAAAAGTAACTGTGTAACTGAACTAGAAATGTGAATTACTATACCTTTTCACAGCAATAGCTAAGGTTTCCATCTCCGTGCTTTGAAGCTTGATCTCTCGGATGAAGTTCTTAATGACATGTTCGTAAGGCTGGATTAGTCTCGGTTCCACTATGTGTATGTTCTGATACAGAACACTGACTTGCTCTTGTCTGAAAGAGACAGACACCATTTTAATGCAGCTGAAGGTAAAAATACTGTATACAAGGCATGAAAAATTAGGATGCTACTTGATTTTTTTTGTGTAGGAGGTAGCACTACACTGTGGTCTGCTATCCAGACTGCAGCTATCTTGAACAGGGAACAATATTCTTGCAGGCAAATGGGACAAAGTGTGGCTTGGCAAACTCATCGGGGTATCAGCAGTACAAAAATGGCTACACGCACAACCCTCTCAGCTGCAGGACTTCTAGAATTCACACCTCTTTCCTTTCAGTGGGTACAGTCCAAGCCGTAGAGGAAAATATAGGGCAGATATCTGGTTTAAAGAAAATTATTCTGCTTCTAATGCCTGCACACTTAATGCCAGCCCTGTTCTGGAGGAAAAAAAAAAAAAAAAAAAAAAGAGTCCAATTATTATTCGGAGGATAATGGACACATCTAATGAAAAAGAATAAAGCCTCCATAAATCCTTTAGCTATTAAAAGACTTCCTAAATGACACAGGGCTTCTTCAAAGCTGTCCCATGAAGGAAATCAATATTCTAATTCCCCTTTAACCAGACTTGTTTCTATAGATTACACATAATTTTGACTGTCAAACCTGACAGTTTTGATGATATAATGATGATATTACGCATCAACACGTTATTACACAGAATACTATGTAAGGAACCCTTAACTTCTGGTGACACCACTAGTAATGTCATGTGACTGTGTGTTCACAGTGGCTAGTTTTAACTATCTGGATTGTTACAAGCCCTTTTATAAAAAAATATATATATATGTTTATACATATATATACATACACACAAATATATCAACTGAATTTAGCAGTCTCAAAAATATTGAAACTGATCACTCTATAGACTATCTACCAGAACCCAGAATAAATATTCAAAACTTACAAATCAGACAAAAAAAAAAAACCCTCATATCTTCCTCACCCCATCTTGCACAGGATTTCTTAGTCGCTACTTTCAAAACAATAAAAAGGGCCAGCTCGATGAAAATACAGTTTAGCTCAGACTGCCCGTATTCCACATTCAAAGGCAGCCCATGTTTTCCCAGGTCTCCTGCCTCAGAGGTTATTGTTGGCCAAAGCCAAGGAACGAGGGTATGCATTGCTTTCTGCTGATGGACTAGATAATAAGCCAATTAGTCTAGCCTTTCCCTACGGTACTTCACACAGGAGTAGATTGCATTTGTGGTGGAATATTGTAATATTTGTGCTTTTGTTCTCTTTATGAGAATGCCACGGCCGCTCCCTCTTGCAGCTGCTTTTCATTAAAGTTTATGGAAAAGCACATAAAAGAAGATATAAAATTGTCTCTCCACACTGCTGTGACTCTGCTATACAGCTAAGTCTTCTTTATGATGCAGTTGTCAGAACACAGAATAGTTACTGTGAGAATTTATTCTGGCTCTGAGATGGAAAAAACTCTTTATTTTAATTTTTCCTCCTTAGCCTAGCAACTCAAGTGACTCGGTGACCTAGTTTTATAGAGCACTAGTCAGGTTTAAGAAGTACAACAATGCTCATAAAATCACAACTATCCTGGAAGAAGCCTGAAAGGCTTTTACTAAATCACTTATGCTTTTGCTAAGCAGCAATGTACACGTATGAACTGGGAAGACTGCCTCTGCCCTAATCACTCCAAAAGTCTCCCATGAATTAACAGCAAGCACACTGTGCTATGTCTTATAGATTCACATGATTTTAGAAGGATGCAGCCAAAGCTACTGTTTATTAATATGCTGTAGGTATTAGATTATTATGAGAAAAATAATTCTGAACCATCTCCTTCCATATTTTAAGTCACTTCTGTTTTCTACACGTGCTTTAGTAAACACTAGGTGACACTACTTCAAAAGGACACATCAGCTGTAACAAATATTGCCTGACTTGTTTGTGTCTAGCTTTCCTTGGATATATGGTGTTTCTATTAGCAAATTCATTCGTTATTCAAAATCACCTGCCAAGGAAAATATTGCAAATAGATTTCACTGAGCTGACCACTGAAAACTGAATTTTCATTAGAAAAGAGGCAACTAAGAGGCTCTTACTACCCTTTCAGATAAATTTGCAAGAAATGCCCAAGTTTGCACATTAAATTAAATTTCCTTGAAATTAGGGAATTCCTTTTAAATAGACTTAGCCATGCTCCATTAAGTTCCATACTTCCACTGCTACAAGATACTAACGCACAGAAAGTTTTTATTTTGATGTGATGTGAAAGAAACTCTCATTGCAGACTTTCTGGTTCTACCTAAAATTTTTTACTACATGCCTTTTTGCAGCTGTTCCCAAAAAGTAGGGGCACAGTGTACTAGAGACCAGAACCAGTGCATCATTCTGGATACATGCTGTTCTTACTGTGATGAGATGTTTTATCTCACCAAAAAGGTTATTCAGCCAAAGTATAGGAAAGAGACTTCCCTGAACCAAAATGCTGTAGCCTGACTTTAAACAGCTGAAGTCCATTCTGTGAAGGGCTTCAAAGCATCAGAGTGATAAAGGTTTGCTCATTTTTTTGAATTGTCTTCCTAAAAATACACATATTAAATGGGAGACAACAAGAGAATTCAATATTATGCTAACCTTATTTTTGTTTAAAAAAAAGGTACATTTCACTTAGTAGTTACAATTGGTCAATATTAATAGCTTCATATAAGAGCTTCGTACAAGCAAAGTTAGTATATTCATTTGGTTTCGGAGAGCTGTCCAGAGAACCACAGGAAGTAAATAAAACTATTCTAGCAATATAATCTCTGATCTAATTAAAATATCAAGGCAGGATACAGGAGGAGCAACGAAAGAGAAACAGGAATTAAATAAAGGTATCAGAAGGTCAGATGACATTAAGTGGTGTAATTTCTTGCAAACCAACAGAGATATGCCAATTCACACCAATTTATAGTTTTATTTAGTATGATTTGGTTTATAGTATTGCTTTGGTGGCAGGTCAGCTAACAGTCCAGGTGACTCCTAGTACATACTACACTCTGAACACAACTCAGAGGGTGTCAAGGGAAATGATGAGAGAAGCAGCACTCCAGTTTTGCTCAGTTGAACATATTCCTCATGCAATTGCCAGAGAGAGGATGCTACACCACACAGAACCTTAGTCCAATCCAAAGAACTGTACTTACGGTTTAACTTTCCACCAAAAGTGAGGCAAAACTAGTGGAAAAAAAAGGGGAAAAAATCAGGCATTTTTCAGTGGTATTATAATACTACTTTTCCTTACGTAGTAAAGATTCAGTGTTTCGGCCAAAGTTTATTTTGCTTCTGTTTACTTGAGTCTTCTTCAGATTGTTACAAACCTACAAGTCATTGGCAGATTTTTAGGGACCCTTTACGCAGACCACTCTGGAGAGGGCAGAGCATCAAAACTCTGATATGAAAGCTCCCTCAGCCTGGAGAGACCTGCGAACCATCTGGCCGCTGCTCCCACTTACTGCTGCCATGCAGGAGGTGGTTGCAATGCCACCGGCAGAGCCCCGCCAAGCTGCAGTCCCTGCGTTCTCCCACACGTCAGCTTTTGGACATCAGCGCTGCTGCCCATCGGCAAAGGTCAGGGCAGCATGCGGTCCACACTGCACAGCAAGCTTTGCTCCCAAACCTGTCGGAGCCACCGGTAGGGCTCCTATGCACTTTTAAAGAATTCCTATTGCATACTCCAGAGCTCATCACGAGTTGCATCTCTGTGATAACTCAAGCCCTACATAATCACCTAACCAAATTTACATGAATATATCAGAAATACACATTCTGCTAAAAAAAAAAAAAAAAAAAAAAAAAAAAAAAAACTATGTCCTCAGTGAAAAGAAAAACTTCTGCTCTTCCAGAGGATATAAGGCGAAAGGGTAAAGAGCTGAGATG
Source organism: Crypturellus tataupa (assembly GCA_034781795.1). Taxonomy (NCBI): domain Eukaryota; kingdom Metazoa; phylum Chordata; class Aves; order Tinamiformes; family Tinamidae; genus Crypturellus; species Crypturellus tataupa. The sequence goes on from JAWLRI010000182.1 coordinate 858,401, forward strand.
TTGTGAAGATGAAGGAATGATGCCCCTGGAAATGACAGAATTGGCAGGGCCATTGCCCATACATAAGCCAGAATCAAGAATGTTAAAATGTAGACACACTTGCTGAAATGGAAGAGTATTTTTCATATAAGTTGTGTCAAAATATAGTGCATTAAATGCCAAAGAGTAAAGATACGGCTCACATGGTTAAGTGTGCTAAGCATGCCAAGATCTTGCGCGTACAAATGAGGAGGATGATAAACTGCTGCCGCTTTCTTTCTCATGGCATATAAGGGTAACATGGAACATTAACAAGCTGGTAGACCCTGTTCTCACCACCTTGAGGTAGGAATGGAAAGCGGACATTTGTATAAGGAGGCAGAGAGGCAGTACAGCAAATATAGTATGCTTTTTCCTTTTCAGTTGCAGGGCCAAGCTGCGCTAGAGTTATATCAAGGGGCAAGAAAACTGTACCAAGATGTGCTCCAGCAAGGCTACTTTCACTTAAACTTCAAGTGGAGCTTAAGTAGTACAACCCCGTCTTCCTCATTATCATGTCTTGCAAATTCTCTGTCCTCTACTATCCTCACTTTTATCTTCTTTCTTATCCATATCCCCACAGGTAGACTTAAGGTCCACAAACCTTTCTCTTCATATTGTTGACCCAGAAATCTTTCAGATACAGGAAAGAAAAAAAAAAAAAGGCAAAAAAAAAAAACTTTTATTTTTGTAAGTGCAGGTAAAAGCAAAGCCAAATCACTACTACATTATCTGGGTAGTTTACTATCTGGTATCCTAAAAATAGTAATGGGGTCCTTTCAGAGCATCCCATTACTATTTTTAGGATACCAGAGCCAGAAAAAGACAGCAAGAAAGCACTACATATCTGGTAATGTTCCTTACACTGGAAGCCAATTACAACTTATACCAAGAGAGAAAGGAATTCAGTTCAGAAAAGCAGACAATCTAGATAAGCCATCTTATTATTCACCACAAAAGATCCACCAGAGCTGTTTCAAGATTGGAAAGGAACTACTTTCACCACAGCAACTGTTTATTCTAAATTAAATCTCTTGAATGAAAACAAACTATATGAAATATTAGCATAGTATAAAATTTAAGACACTTTCCAACCTGAAACACAGTACTTTTTAATATTGTGTCTTCTTTTTCTGCATCTGCCTTGATAGCCCCACCTTTAAAGAAGAGCATCAAATTCTAAGAATCTTACAATTGGCAGCTGATGCTCAAGCAAGGAATTACAAATATTTCCAAGGAATAAATACAGCTTACCTTCTAAAGACAGAAACATAAATAAAAGCAAGCAGCAAGGCAGGAGTGGAAGACACTGAAAGATAGGAAGGAGAAAGTATGTAGAAAACAAGAGTTCAGAAGATATTGCTATAGAACATGATCCATGTTACCAACATCTCCAGTGTTGGTAACATGATATATAATTCCTTGGATGCCAGCACAAATTTCTGACAGACGTTATGCCATGCTCAGTATTGACTCTTTGTGCAAAAATCCATTCTGGAATGTGACAGCAAGTGCACAATGTGTTTTGGACTTTTTTTTTTCCTTGATACAGCGATCCTCTCCTTTGATGGAGCACAGCAGTATGTCCCACAAGCATCCTTCACTGTTTAAGCAGATAATATTAAAAACAATGCTTTCTTCTCCCATTATCGCACATCCACTAGATCTGTATTTTGTACATAGTTCCAAATGAGAAATTGGGAATGATCTATTAATCGCATTGTATTAGGATACTTTGGAATTATACAATGAACAAGGTCTCACTACTACTCTAGAAGCACTGAAATGAGAACTGGATCAACAGTCAACTTGGTCCGAAGAAGTCCAAGGCACATAAGTAAAGCAGTCCCCAAGATTTAAAAAAAAAAAAAAAAAAAGAAAAAAGAAAAAAAGAAATATGAGGACTTCCAAAAACAAAAGGAAATAATTCAAAACAGACATATAAAGTCCTTCGTATTCATCTATTGCTCAAATTAATTTAGCTCATTTTTCAATCAGGTTGTCCAGTATACCACATATAACACATAAACTGCCTGGTATGGCTGATTTTTGCTGATTATTTACAGACAAAACTGTCATAGGATTCACAACTACAGGTCCATTCTAGGAGTGTCAGGGGATGCTGAATCATTTTTTGCTCACTTTAAAGAAGTATTTCCACCAGAAGTTTTTCACACCAGTAAAAGGAGCATATACCTGTGAAGGGAAGCTTTGCATCTTACCACTGATATCTAAACAGATATGGGAATTACCACTAAATATAACAGTACAAGGCAAAAGGCTTGTAGTGTGCAAGCAAAGCAAAGGAAAAGCTCATTACCTGGAGCATCAAGAAGGTAAGTTTCTTAATTTGTATCTACAATCACCCCTACCAATATGTGCTTTTTAGAAATATAAGCAAATGGACATGGACATGCCTAAATTGTCAATAAAAGTGATCTTCTGTGGCTCACACAACTCTACTCCACTTGGCAACTTGCTATAAACAAACTGAAGTCATTTCAGTCTTTTGTGTTTAATTACTCATTACACTTGACTGAATGTAAAAAGAAAGAAGGAGTAGCTGCATTTTAAATGTCTTGAATGCCACAAAAAACAGCCTCATGCGATTCCACTAAAATCCGATTTCACACATTATACTAGGTCACCAGCCTGGAAAAGACTCCACTTCTTTGTGCTAAGGGCACAATTGCCCACTGGGTATGTGTAAAGACTAAGACAAACAATACTTTGACTCATGGAGACTACCAAGGAATACAACTGAAATACAGCACTGAAAATCTGTTCAGTCAAGGAAGAAACCTAAGAAGCAGAAAAAACTTCTTCGTATTGCTCCGTCTTCTAACAACCACGGATACAACCACAGCTCCAGTACATTAATAGCAGACTTACCAGGTACCAGCTTTTGGGCCCAACTAAAAAGGTTAACCTGTGTTTTTAAAAAGCTCACTCACAGAAAAGGGATTGAACTGTGTATCGGTATCAATAAAAAAACTCCGATTTCCATGGCACTGATAAAATTTAGGAATAACACAGACCACAGGTGTTTAACTGACTTTATTCCTTTTTTATCTCACTACTTCAATATCCTGTAACTTCTTTCTCTCTGCATAAAGAAAAGTATCACCAAAGCAGATAAGTCAATGTTTTTCCAGGACTGGGGTCAGACTACATAGAATCTTGAAGGGCTGAATCCCAAAATTCCCATGTCCCATGAGTCCAGAAATATGATCAACTAACTCTATTAATCTGGGTTTGAGAACTCCCTTTCTGTGACTACTCTTGTCACAGTTTTCAATGACAAGGTTGTTTGTAGTAAAGATACACAGAATAATAAACTACACTGTCTGCAACCTGCTTTATAGCACTGAAGATGCAAACATATTCTGAGACTTTTTCCAAATACAATAAAAACAAAAGAAAAAAAGGAGAAAAATGTTGTGCACTAACAAACAACCAAAAAGTATATAAACAAAAGATAAAAATCTTCCAAGAAATCTATTTTGTTTGGCTTTGTTATATTCTCTTGCTTAAAAACCCCAATAGGCCCAGGCCAAAAACAACTTCAACATATTTTTTACTTATTCATGCAAGTGGTCCCAACAACTTCCATGGGACTACTCACATAAAAAAAAAAAAAGTTACATATGTGTTAAATGAAGATGAGATTAGGCCCCACATGAAAAGAGGTTGAGCTGTAACAAAGCTCTGACTCCAGTGCTTCAGGACAGGAAAGAACACGCCAAACAAAGGGCACAGTGTTCTTCAAGTGACGTTGGTACACACTTCAATACAGCCAGCTATGAAGGATGTGCACAGTTACCTATAAAGCTAAAATTGAATAGGGACCATTTACATCAGGTAACTGCTTACGTTTTAAGCATGTATTTAATTGTCAACATCTAGTTCTGCGGGCCTGCAATTGTATGCATAAGAATCACAGTGCGAAGTAATTAAGTGTCTGTACACTCAAACCAAACAGTGGTATTCCCATTCGCTCTCAAACAAACAATCGGCCGATATTCAAACCTAGCAGCCGGCAATGGAGATAGGCTTGCTGCCAAAGGCACAGATGCTTTCACAAGCCATCACTGCTCCTGAGTCATATTGCTTCCTCCTTCTCACTGACTTTAGACAAAGTTATGAATTGCTTCCGCAAGCTTTCAGAAAAGAGGCTTTCCCTTCCTTTCTTTATAGAAAGGGTGTATGAAGCAGGAAAGGTATCAAAGTAGGTAAGAAAAACCAAGATGAAGTTTTGCTGTCAAATTTGCAACAGGACTAATGAATGTCCCAAGTCAAAAGGGATAAAGAACCATCTAATTCACCTAAAAGAAGTATGAAAATTTCCTTGAAGAAATTTTTTCATTTCAAGATCAGAATACATTTTTAACTGTGGCTAGAGATATATCACTGGATTAGCTACAGGTTTTAAGGATGAATTGGATGTTACACGTTTGCAAAGGATTTGACATATGCTCCTAATAAAGCAACAAAGTTTACATTAGACTTGACTGAAAAAAATAGGGATATGCTTTTTATCAGCTCATATATATATATGTCTCACAATCAGAACCCACTGCAGTCTTTCATAGTCTGTAGTATACATTTAGGAACCCACTTCATTACGATCAATTCTTTAACTTGTCTCTTAGCTTCCTTCCAAGATCTTCACTGCCGATTGCTTGTTTTCCAGTTTAATTCACAATTCCTTAATCAGACTGAGTTCCTCTGCACTCCTCAGGACCAACAGGCTCATATGAACTCAGGGTGGCTCAAGTCTCAAGCACGGCTACGGGGCATCACCACAACGTACCCGTGCGAAACTGCACTTGGCGCCTACTAACCAGCCGGCACCAACTTTCACTGCTAAACCCCCCGCCACCCCAGGCTTTACTACCCACGGGCTT
>JAWLRI010000182.1:868925-880719 GCA_034781795.1 Crypturellus tataupa
AAATTGTAATTAATCACTAGTGAAATATTAAAATCAATTTTTATTACTTCACTCATTTGATTTTTCTGAATAGAATGTGACATTTGATATCATATAATTAATCCAATATAAATAATGCTCTGATATAAACAAATTTGTGAATAAATTATTGCTGAAAGATGGTCACTAATACTTACATCTCATGAAGAAGAATTGTGGGTTTCAGATATGTAAGAATGCATATACGTTAAACTACAAACAAAACAAAACAAAAAAACCCTGAAAGTCTTACTAAATTGAAACAATCCAAACAAATCAAAGATATTCTGTTTGACTGAAGAAAGAAGGAATTGGGCAGCAAAGTAACATTTAGATTTGGATACATTTTAGTTCATGATAATTAGCTCAACGCTAAATACACCAGTTTTCTCTTTTGTGAGAAAGACGAAAATTTAAAAGTCTGTGTTATTGAAAGAGACTGTTTGAATTTTTATATTAAGGGTCATAAAACTGTGATTGTATCAGGTTACAGAGAACTACAGTGCTTTCAACGTCCTGGAACTTAAAAAAAAAAAAAAAAAAAGAAAAAGAAAAAAAAAGAAAAGATATTTTGGTTTTGGAAAGGTTATCCAGTATGTGTAGTTTATAAACTAAAAGAGAAAACACAAGAAAAGCAGAAAGCAGTCCTTGTCAGTCAAGAAGCTAGACTAGATTTTCAAATCTTTAAAACCATCATTTCTGCTATGTTAATAATGTCATAACACAAAAGGATTATCCCTATGTAGCATGATTAAGAAGGAAAATTACAGTTCTTTGCCTATAGTTTTTAAAAAAGGGATGCATTACAGGGAATTTACAGAGATGTAAATGCTAGCCTCCAAAGAATCTGAATATGAAACAATAGGCATCATGTGGCATTCACTATTCCTTAGTGATTCTTTCATTTGCAGTATAAGTAGTTTTTTAAATATTCCCAGAAGTGCAAAATATTGGTCTGATTCATAGCAAGAATTTCCAACCATTTGAGGGCACCAAAACTGAACATGCAACCGAGAGCAGGAACAAATGAGAGCATTAAGACCTCATGCTAAAATCTGTAAAACTAGAAACTAATATATTAAGGATAACTGTAAGAAGGTTATTATAGTAAGTTCAAGCATGGACTTTTAGATTACTAAGCTGAGCTGCAATAGAAAGGTTTTGAATCGTCTAAATAAAGTTCGTGTCCTTTTCAAAGATAACTTCTTATCCTTGGTAACCATGACAAATATGACAGTAGTTTAAAACTGAGAACTTTTACAGTGTTGTCTCCCAAAGGAGAGTAGGGGCACAGTGGGGAAGAAGGAACAAATGATAGGGAAGGCCTAGTTTAGAAAGAAGAGTCTACTTTTTCTCATACATGACAAAATGATGGCACAAATAGCTGAAACAGAGAGGACAACAAACAGAAACCTTTCAAAAATGGCCTTCCAGTATTTGAGTCCTACTCAAATGCAATGCATGTCCCATCTTCTTTTCTAGATATGCATTCACGCCAAAATGTAAACCAGGCAGGCAAAATTATTCATCAACTACATGAGAAGATCACTGCTAATCATTCAGTTTTTGAAAACTTTGGTTAAAACAGTTATCCATGGGGTAATATAAAGGAAAACACTTTTGTTTTATACTTCTAATATATCAAACTGTTTTATTTCATCCTTAATTAGATGAAATAAACTGGATATTGCTATAGCCCTGAATTTTACATAGAATTACAAAAAAACCCACAAAATTTATGTTACTATAGCTACCTATGAAAAACAGTCCAGAATTACACTGTAATCAAGGATAGGAAACAGAAAATGTTCTCAAAAGCTCATTTGCACTTGTACTAATTCTGCTCTGTGAATTTTATTAATCACCCTCTTTAAGCATGAAACCGTGATAAAAAGAGAATACTTCCATTACAGCTACTGGTAACTATTCACTCAACGTGAAGCTCTGAAACCCATGACGCATATCAACTCCACCAGAGAGCAGGGTCTTCTTTCACATGTAAATAATTCTCTTATTAAAGGGATATTCAATTTGTTACAATCCGAATGCTAAGACTTACAATTATGAACAAGAAGTACAGCCATTAGTGTACGTCATCTCCCTGTTTTTCTATAAATCTATTAACAGATACAGAGAAGTTCTTCTTACTACAGAAAATACAGAAATCAAGAAGTCAGGTATAAGATATATGTTTTCATTTCTTCAAACTACCTCAATGCTGCATATAATTTTACATATTATTTTATTAGGAAGAAATGTAATCACTAGTCATGTGAGAAAAAAATAATCTCATAGTAATGTCTTGGGGAGCTACCTGTGGACCAGTCTTTGGTAAAGTGATTTTGGTAAAGTGACTTTTTTGTGTCAAACTGGCAAATTACATCAGAAGAAGCTAAAAGTGCACAAAAATATTATAAAGTTACTTTACCATGTAAGCAGTTAGGAAATTGTGAATGAGAGAGAGAAGCAACAGCAGGAACAGCAGAGGTTATCATAATACTTTAGGATCAGAAAGTGGTTTAGACCGTAATTTACATAGCATCCTCTAAGGAAAAAATTGTTATTATAAGTTGAAAAAAAAAAAACCTTGAAAAAGTCATACTTTGAGAGTATTTTCCTTTGGTTCAAGGTCAAACAGGAGATTTATCACAGGTATATAACTATTTAATTTTTCATTAATAAACTTGTCAGAGTAAAGGATATTCTTATTACATCTGTAGATTTTATCCAGCTGTGAATAACTGCAAGTAAGGAAAATAGTTGACAAACTGGGGGGAAAAAAGGTATACAAAAGGTATACAAAATAGTGCAGGTAAGTACAAGATAGTTCACAAAGTTGAAGAAAAACTGAATAGGCCATAATTCTTTAGAAAAAATCTAGGGCTATGTGGATCATAAAGTCCGTATCATAGTGCAACGGCATTTCCAGGAAAGCAAGCCTCTATATAGAGAAGCACAGGCAGATGAAGAATATGTCTGCTCTAGGCAGCTCCAATAAAGGCTCATTGGTAGAACTATGCCCATTTTTTCCTGTGTTGATCAGTGCGAGGGATTCCTGGAGAGAAAAGCAAGAATCCTTACAGTCTGGGAAATAACTGCCATTTCTCCTTATTAGTCTTCCATCCTTTAGACATTTCTAGCTCTAATCTTAGTAAGACTCTACTCCTGGGGAATTTAAAGAAGGGGTTAAAAGAAAGTGCATTGGGAAGGAAAAGCTGAACTTAAAAGTTCCTCCACCATGTACATCTGCCAAATTCCAGTTCTCAAAACTAGCAATTATATTCAGTCTTTAAGTTAAACAGAGCAGTATTACACTCAAGTATCTGTCCTAGAGTATATCATATAATTTGATAGAACTTTCTCTTCACAGGGTGAGCACTACTTTAAGATAAAAGTGCTACTTATCTTAAAAGAGCACATAAAAAGAGCCTTGTGCTAGCATGTTACAGTTCCCACATGCTAGTGCATGTAACTCTCCTAGGTATCCAGTTTCCTGAATTCTTGTACATATATATGTATGGCTATATATATGTAAAGAACACACTTACACACACACACATATATAAAATGATTTCACACATTACTTAATATTTGAGATAATTTTTTCCTATTTACAAATGTTTCTGACCAAGTATCAAATATACCAAGAACAACAATTTTTTTTCCTTAGAAACTTTTGGAATAGCCATCCAGATTTTTTTTTAATGAAAACATCTGGAAAAAAAACTCAAGATTAAGACTCAAACCCAAGTCTTGAAAAACAAACAAACAAAACATTTCTGGTCTGAAAAAATTGACCTTTTTCAATCAAAATTCTCACTGACATTTGAGAAAAACATCGTCCAAAATATAAACTGAAACAGCTAATCATGAAACCATCTGTACCAAACCAACTATAAACATTCTCTGAAACTCATCTTCCAGGTGCCATTCATTTTAATTAAATTTTATGATAGCATGTGTAATATAATTCATTTACACATACAAAAACACACATACAGATACACATGAACACACATCAGGCCTTATAGGCAAGTAGAAAAATGGAAATCAAAACTACATGTCGATGTAATTTCTATAATTTCTGCTCAACACTATTGTCAGATACACTGAGACTTGGACAAATGCTTTTTCAGTCACCACAGATATGCATATATACTGAATATATTTCATGAATATATGCCCGAATTAGAATGCAGATAAAGATCACATATTTGACTATCTTAAATTTTACATATAACCAAAAATTCATACAATCATAGAACATTGTTCTGAAAGAGATTTTTTAAAGAAAAACTATCACATAAGTTACACGGATCATGTCATATTGTTTTCTGGTTTCATTTTCACTAAACCATAAAGATTTAGCATTTTGTCCAGGAACCAAGTTGTAAGCTGACCATTTTTTCAGCATCTTGTCACTGTATATCTTTAAAATGAACATCTGAGCTAAAACACCACTATATAAAATCACAGTGAAATACATAGCAGTTTTTAAATGCAAAAACAGAACACTTCTAAGCTTTCCAAAAGGAAAAAAAAAAAAAAAAAAGGAACAAAAAGCCTATTTTGCTGTTAACATACATGCAAATCTCACTAAGGAATAAGAATTCCAAAAAAGAGGAATGTGCTATTTCCAGTGGCTATAATCACCAGAAAGGAAATAAGCAACAGTCAATACAAGTGAAAATATTTGCTATGGATTCACATTTAAAGAAAAAATCCACTGAATCAGAGGTTACTGTCTTATCTGCCTAAATCCTTCAGGGAATCCAAAGACCAGTCGAAGTGCATCCTTCCCTGTGAGTAAATGCTTGGCAAGGGCAAAAGTTTTCCTCTGTAGTGATCTAAATCCTACATAAATTACTTTCAGTTACTCCAGCAAAACAATTTGTTTAAACTGTCAGCAGTATTTTTCTCTCTTTTTTTTTTAAGTTTATTTCCTCTTCTTTCTAGGTTGAAACATTTACACCTTATCACAGCTGCCATAAACAGAGATTTACAAATACCCTTTACAAGTATAAAAGCCTTACAGATTTACCTATAAATGATTACTGAACATATTTCCTACTCTGTTCTCTGACACATATACCTACTTGTGGTGTGAGGGAGCTCCCCGCCTGACCCCGGGCCGGCAGGCAGGAACACAGCAGGAAGAAGATAACAAAAAAGCTGACTCTCTGGCATTTTTTTCATTCAACTTTCTTTGTATGCTTATGAAACAGGAACCCTGCTTGTTAAAGCAGCCCCACACACACCTGAGTAGTTTTGCTATGCTGATGGTTTATTCTAAACAAAAGTAATAAGCAAAATAAAACATTCAAATATATGTAAAGCTGCATAGCAAGTATCAATTTCAGCTTCATATTTGCAACACTGTGATAATATATTTGTCCTAACCAAGGACTTCTGGCCTGCTTGTTGCTTATAGAAGAGAATGGATCAAACACTAATAATTACAGTCTATGATTAGTATACATTTATTCCTTAATGAAGCCCACTGTATATTCTTCTGTACAGAAGATTATACACATAGTCTGTGTTTAAATGTTCATAACTAGTGATGCAAATTCTAAACATGTTCATTTAGGATTCAGATTCATACTTGATTGTTAGTAGGTAGGTGCTAATATCCACTAAACTTTTATTTGTGACTTGTGAACAGGAACCTAGAACCAAATATTTCAGTTTGGGACACCATTTCACAATAGAATGGATAACAGTCTCTCAGCTAAAATGCACCTCACAAAGGGAAAAGAAATGAAAACATATGCTTTAGCTAAGTGCTCTATTCCTGTTGGAGTGTTTAATGGCACCTGAAATCAATAAAACCCAATGGTTGTTCATGCTCACCAAAAGTTGTCTACAGTAATCATTAGCCTAGCATGTTATAATCAGAAAGGTACTGGACATTGCAGACCTTCAGGAAGGCATGGTCCTTGTCCTCGAGGAATTTGCATTTTCAAAAGACAAATGATAAGAAAATATACAGTGGTAACACTCAGAATTAATGTTTAGAAAACAGCAGTTTCATTAATACACTTACATAGTGTGTCTAGGTCCTCTAGTCATTCATTATAATCCATTTGCTGTTGCAAAATTAAAATGCATCAACATTTTCTTGCCACTATTAGATCATTTAGAGAAATTCAGGACTGTCATAATGATTTAAGATACAAAAATAAATAAAGGAAGTTGCAAGTCCTCATATAAGTGACAAGCAACAAGAGAGCTTATAATTAGAGGCTATTTTGTTAGTAGTAAAAATTCTTTCAATTATAATTTATCTTAAGTGTCTATGTTTTATTCTTTATCACAGCAATCATTTGCATCCCTCACAAAGGATATTTTTCATCCACTTTTTCCCTCAATGGGGTTACTCTTTAAGCAGTACCTAATGACTTCTGTTAATATGCATTAAGAACTTCTAATTTACTGATCTTCTATTTTTAAAACTGATTTCACAGAAAACACCTCAAACCAAGCATCAAGTTCTCAGTACATGAATGGAGGGCACCACCACAGGTTTTTTTTCACACATGCTCTGCTGTAAAACATATGGGAAATAGTCCTATGGCTCATATATAAACTGCATAATACCATGGATACATGCCAAAAGAGAAACAAGAAATGCAGGCAGTGCTGTGTATCCTGTGGATTACAGGAACTGTTGCAAGTATTCAGCAAACACCCACGGAGAATATTACAAATATCAGTATGTACTTATAATGCAAATATTGTAGACATGAATCAAACTCCACCTAGCTTTTTAAAAACAAATGAGATAAGAGCTAGAAATAGACATTTCTTTACCACATTAAGCCCAGTTACATTGAGAGAAGCTAATTTTTTTTCAGATGTTTCAACATGTGTGACAAACAGAGACAAACAGACATGGGCAACGATGGGGATCTTGCTAATGTTCAGCTATGGTAGATTTGGACAGTCATAAGCCACAGAGCTCAGGCACTTGGCATTTAGGGTATGAGAGCCAAGCCACTTCTACTTTTCTGAGTCACGGAAAAGACAAAAAAAAATTATAGAAACATCAAAGGGAAGATCAGATCATAAATGCAAGAAGCATACCTACAAATATAGCTCTTATAACAAGAGCTATATTTGCACAAAGTATTATTATTTTTTCTTCCTGTAGCCAAGGGCATAATTCCAGCTTTCTCATGCTCCTATCTATTAAGACTACTACCAAAAAGCTCTTGCAATTGCCCATTTTTGCTTCTATGGATAGAAATCTAGAGAATCAAACTCAAAGGACTATGCATAGTCAAATTCTTCCGTAAACTCTCTCCTCATGAGATACCAGCATGGGAAAGTTGCTGGGAAGACACTTATCAATGTCTACTAGAAGGATACATTTGGAAGAACAGAGAAGACCTGGAATTCTTCTAAGGTACTCAGGTCATCTTCAGACCATATTCATCTGGTATAAAGTAAAGCCAGGGTCATTCTGTCTTTATTGGGGCTGGAATATTGAATAAGGATCCACAATGAGTGTCTGTGAGCTCTCTCCTTCCCACACATGCATTGGGAAAATAGATAAAATATAATGCCTCCTCCATAACTTTCTATCAACCCTCACTCCTCCTCTCCTATTTAGAGCATCCTAGCCACAGTGTCTACTGCAATTTATCTCAGAACCCTGGACTGTCTCAGTCCCACTCTGAGAACTTAGATTATGACAGCAGAGATACCATTATAAAGGAGGAAGGAAGTAGAAGAAATGACAAAAATATTAAAAAAGTGACAAGGCTAACCCTAAAAGCAGTAACAGATGTTAGGATATGTAGCCATTCCAGGACTTCCTCACAGTTTATTAACTATCATGCCACGTTTGTAACTTACTGTTACATAAACCCATGTAATGAAAACTGTGTAGCTTCCAAAGTTGTGCTTACAGAAAACGTTAAAATTTTGGAACTGAGCAATTCTAATTCAGCCTTTGCACAAAGTCTTATATTGTAACTTCAGTGACATCATAATACATCACATTAATCAGAGTTCAGCATAGCTCATAGTGAGAAGATGAGGAAATCTTCATTCTCTTTCTATCACTGTTTAGCATCATAAAATATCATTGCACTAAACATGGCTTCTGTTTTGCAGACCTCCCAACACCCTTGAGTCTTTGGAGGAACACATCAGTGAAGTATCTGAATTTCTGAGTAATCCGACAAACTCTCTCAACAATTATTTTGAGAGATAAGTAAACAACAACTTACTTCACTAATTTTGCTCTTATTTAAGGAAAAGCAACTTGCCAGAGGTCAGAGTATAAAAAACAAACAAAAAATATAAAAACAAAACTCTGCACATTTTCTGCATGTCTTAACTCTCTACTCTCCAGTTTTCCAGAGCATCTGACTACCAGGAAAGACCTCACCTGTAGCTGTACTTGCAACTGAAATCTCGTATGGCATAACTACCTTGAAAATTATGGAACATATATTTCACTAGACACCTTCTGTATTCTGCAACAATTTTTTAACATTTTTCTTCTTCCTTTTTCTCTCATACTCCAAATATATTTTTATAAATCCATTTGTCTCACATGATACCTGAACCTGATTATTCTTTCTCTCAAAACATTTTATTTCCTTTTAGGAAGAACATGGACAAAAAGAGTTATTTTGTATTCTTTGCTTATAATTCTGTTTCTATTATTCATAAAGTTCCAGTAGTTCTACATATGAGAGGATTTCTCATCTCAGTATAGAGTATAATCTGCTCCATCACTTTTGCAGAACATTAAAGTCACTCCCAAAACACAAGACCGAGTGATTTAGGTCAGTTATGATAATATATAACACAGGACCTACATGTAAGATGTGTTCCTTTGAAATAGGTAAAAGAAAAATCAGAGAGGAACCATCAGGAACTGCAGTGAAAATATAATTACAGGATATGGATCCTGGTTGGTTTGTTTATAACTAAATATTTTGTCGCACGTGGCAACCACCTGTTTTAACTCTGTCATGCCTAAGTCAGTACTTAGATGTATAGGAAATGGAACTAGAATTCAATAGTTAAGTACTAAGAAAATGTCCACAATGAAGTCACATCTGATCACAGCCTGTAAACCATGCTTGAACTTGCACTCAACACATTCTAGCTACACGACTGCAGCACCATGTAGCCTATTTCAGGCCACCATAAACAGCCCCAGCAATTAAGTATTCCAAGTCTGCACTTAGCTAGGAGAGTTTACAGCGAGTTCAAAGCTTGTACATATATGTCTACAACATGTATATACTACAAACTGTGGTGAAGAACATCCCAGGATAACTGGAACTGAGCATTTGAGATTACTACAATCACAGCAGCAGAGAATGTGCTATGTGCTGAATTCCCTGACTAGATCACAGAGGTGTTTAGCGAAGCTGGTCCCAGGACCCACATGGCCACATTTCAAACTACATGTAGGGCCTGTACACTTCCAAATTCCTCCCAGACATGTTCCTAATCAATTAATGCCTCCTTAGACAATGAAATCCAGTCTGTCCTGCAAGTGTATGGCAGCTGCACAGATTGTCTTCACTAGCTATGAAAATCAGGGCACTTAAAATAGTTCTTCAAATAAGTAAATTTAGATGCCTAACCATGAAAAAGAAGACATTGACCTAAGATCATGTCAAAATTACTACAGAAGAGACTGTTACTATGTGAGTTTGAAAGATCTTATTACTGGAATATTCCACTAATAAGGGCATTGCTTACTTTTAAGATTATAGTAGAGAGCTTCTATTCACATTCGCTCTGCTTTTTGAAAGAAAAACATCCTTGCTTCTCATCTGCCGGAGAAGAAACAGTCAATAATGTATAAAAACAAATCAGCTGTGCCCGGAGCTGTGCCCTCTGGTCTGGAGACTCATGTAACACTAGTAAGGAAGTGCTCTACTGAGTTCACTTTACTCTAGATGGAATTCTGGCCCATGATATTCAATTCTTGTTGATTCAAGAGGAAATAGCTCCACAGTGTGGAACAGATTTGTGATCTAAGTTTCGATATATAGCAATTTATGGTAGTTCATAATATTGCATGATAGCAAATAAGAATGATAGATGCAGGGTCAGCAGTTTCTCATATAGAGACAGTTTTATGCCATGCTAAATAAAAGTTCAGACAGATGCTGCATTAGCAGAAATCATTTAAGCATCCTCAGAGCTTTGAAACATGCATGACTTATTTGGTGAAAGAAAATCAGATAGGTGGACAAGGTCATTGGTGTTCCCATCATCCTAAATCATAGCACATATATTTTTTTGCACTGATTATTGAGGATCTGCTTTGATAACAATGCAGATGACTACTATTATTTTCATTTTGCTTAGTTTTTAATCTAATTTATCTGAAAGAATTGCATAGCTTAGCTCAAAGTTATTAAAATCTGAGAAAAGGATTTTTGATTGAAAATGCAAAAGTGCTATTAATTTTTATCAAATGATATAACTAAAACATATGAATTATGTCATCCTTATCAATAATCAGATGATTCATAAATAATTGATCAAATTCTTCAAATAGATAAAAACTGTTTTAATGCTCAACACCCAGCAGTTTGTTAAAATGGAGAAGATTGACATTATCAAGAAAATTTCAATAAATTTTTGGAAAAAGCAACTTTCAGGGCTTAAGGATTTCCTTAAGATTTCCTCTGAGATTTCCTCTGAGAATTATCATACTAATTTCCTCTCTACAGCCTGATGATCACTTTAGATTTAACTAAATTTATAAAACACATGAAACACCACAAAGTATTTCAAAGCACCAGATCTTATAAGGAAAGACACAATGCACTTACTTAGTGAACTACCATGTACAATCCATGTGTACCACCTTCCCTTAGTAGACCTCTTTTTCCTCAGAATTTTTAGGCAAATTAAAAAAGAATTTGGTTGTTTATCCAAGATTTCTGCATCTCTAGTAGTCTGATCAGAGCTACAGATGTATTCAGCTGCCAGAATCCTAGAAATAACCAAGCAACTGCAAATACAAAGACCACTCCATGCAGTGAGTTAGGACATTTTGGGTACACTGGGCTTTTTGCACACATTAGTACTTCATCTGTACGACTAACACAGGAGATCCAAAACTCGGTGCTGCCCCGTGCTGATCAATATGGTCAATATATGCACTATACCATACATATATATAGACTACTATACACCCACACACATTTAGGATTTCTCAATGGAAATAGGGAGATATTTTCAATGCTTTAATTAACATATTTTACTGTGTAAACGTACCAGCTAGGGGTCATAATGCACATTTTTATGTGTTGTTTTTTGCACTTATAGTAGGAGTTTTTATTAGCTTCACTCTGTATAAACAATACAGTAATTTTACAGAAGCACAACTATTCACTTCCTTAAAAAAATAATAATTTCCTCACAGGACATTAGTTAAAGAATATGTATACTAAAATAATAATTTGAACACTAGATAGCACTGGGCTTTCTTATATTTGTTTTTCCTCAAAAATAATGTAGCAAACCATAAAACGTTCTCTACAATCCTGGAAAATATGGAAAATGAAGACTTGCCATTAAGAATTAATAACTTAAGGAATTAATACCAAAAATACATAAATGAAATGTTCATTAAGGACAGAAGATGAATCCAGAGATAGCAGCTGTGTCATTCATCTCAGAGAGTAGTTTTAAAACGAACTGTTCTCATAAGGATGATCAGGGGCCTGGAACATCTGCCCTGTGAGGAGAGGCTGAGGGAGCTGGGCCTGTTCAGCTTGGAGAAGAG
>JAWLRI010000182.1:886026-898676 GCA_034781795.1 Crypturellus tataupa
CCTAAAAAAAAAAAAAAAAAAAAAAAAGGAATTTCATCATATTTGGAGCCTGGGAAGATTTTAATTTTTAGTCAGTTCATTTATACTACACAGCACAGAACCTAAATCAAGCCAGCACCGTAAAGGAAAAGTTCATATTTTCTAGTATGCATTTTCTTGCTGGTTCTTCTCTTTACCATGACAAATCAGACACTTCCTAAAAACTGCCTTGTCATGAAAGTGAAAGCATAAGTTTTATGGTCCTTCTTAGCAATAGTTCAGGTACCCACTAGGCAACATCATCTGCTTGTTGTTCACACTCCTGCACATTAAAAGTGAGATAAATACAACTAGACTTTCTCCCTTTCTGCCTCTTTTTTTCACTCTTGGAAGAAACTTCATGCTACTCAAGCAGATAAATTATTGTTTGAATTTCAAATATACATATACATTTTTTTCTTCAGTTTATTTATTTGTATGCACATGATCCTAAAGCAGATAGATCTGTTTCTAAAAATTCACTAGGTAAAAGAGCCCACTTTCATCACTAATCTATGCCTTTCCTTTAGATATTATGTATCACTCTTGTTCATGAACTTACGAAACCATTATTAATATTTGAAAACTGAAGAGAAATGATGCCATTCTTTATGTTAATCCTTTAACATTCTCAAAAAAGTAAAAAATCCACAAAAGCTTGGGATGGTGTAGGTTCACACATGTTGATTTTAAAAAGATGAACATGAAATACTGATCTCATTAAAGTTGACAGGCAACCTTCTCTTGTGTTTAGCAGAGACCAACTGAGCAAACTTCAGTTTCAGTACCTTCCCTGGGTGGAATTTTATTCAAAATAAAAATCTTTTCTGTTTAATCCTTCCCAAATTAAAGATATGATTGATAAATATATCGCATCATATAACAAATTTTACTATGCTCTGTTGAAAAGAAATACTCCCAAATCAGAATACTTCCAAACACTAAAGAGAAAAGTCCATTCTTAATAAAGTCCATTAAAAAAAAAAAAGTCTTCTACGTATATAAAAATGTGGTAGCTTGAGCTCCCCCTGGTGGTTCTTTGATTTGAAAATCAAATTTTTGAAAATCTATTTGGTCTTTTCACAGAATCACAAAGTGGTTGAGGTTGGAAGGGACCTCTAGAGATCACCTAGTCCAACTCCCCTGCTCCAGCAGGGACATCCAGAGCACGGGGCACAGGGCGGCATCCAGGCGGGTTTGGAAGATCTCCAGAGAAGGAGACTCCACAAGGAGCCTCTCTGGGCAGCCTGTGCCAGGGCTCTGTCACCCTCACAGGAAAGAAGTTCTTCCTCATGTGGAGGTGGAACTTCCTGTGGTTCAACTTACACTCTGGCCTATCACCAGCCACCACAGAGAAGAGCCTGGTCCGACTTTTCCATTAAAAGCACTGAAAATATTTACATCCGTGACAACTTAGATTTGCTAGGACAAAGGTTTTCAACAGACCTTGCCTGTCTCATTGCCTAGTCTTTATTTCGTACGTAGCTGCAGAATTTTTTCATCCTTACTGATTTAAGTGTGGTAGTTACTGATTTAAGTGGTTCCACATACTACTTACTCCTTACTGCTCAAAACCAGGTCTATGTGTATACTTGTATATGATGACCTTCATCATGGCAACAAAACATTTCACAAACCGAAACTGTCTACAGTACATAGGGTAGGATATTAGAGCTTACAGTTAGAGCATCACACTACTGAGTGGCTCCTTCAGGTAGGTGCACTTTAGCACACTGGGTTTAGTCCAAACCTAAGGCTTTTTTCCTACAGTGTAATATCATATATAGAGTCACATCTGAATAGCTTTCATGGGCTGCCTTAATTCCAACTATCCATAAAAAAAAAAAAAAAGGAAAAAAACCTCTTAATTATCTAAATGTATTTAGAAAGTGAATACAAACAAAACAGAAATTACTGCATTTTAATTTTCCACGCACACAAAAAAAAAGAAATTCTAATATAAATAAACACAGATCAGTACAAACAAATGGAAACTTTCTAAGCTCTGTCTCACTGTGGAATGTAATTTTTGTGTGGGTGTACGTAAAAATAGAGTATAAAGTAGGACTTTGCCCACTATTTATCTTACCAACTTCAGCACCAGGATGTGCTTTCTTTTTTTTTTAATTGCACTGCAAATTCTTAGTAACAGTGGAACTTAAATAAAGATGTGTATCCTTTGATACAAGGCCAAGCAGACAGGTGCAGAGCAGCATACTCAATATTTCTTAACTGAATTTGTAAAATAAAATAAATAAGTTTAAAAGAATACTTAATCTTGTCTCTCACTTTCTGAGTGTAATGAATTGCAAGTACAAGATATACATTGAAATCACAACCACAGCATTATAATATAGAAATACCCTACAATTTAAAATATTTTACAAAGAGGTAAAAACACAAAAAAGCTCCCATGTATCTAAGTGATACCAGGTACAGAAATATACAATTCCCAGAGAACTGCTGGGTGGGAACTCCTGTTGTTCTGTTGTTGCTTTCCAAAACACCAATTTCTAACAGAGGGCACCTCCACGGCAACTGCAGAAATCATTTCAAGTATTTTAAACTCATGCAATTCTTACTACTTCTTCTGCAAGTTGTTTAGGTACTATAGCAGATTTTGACATCCCTTGGTTTCAGGTTATTTCCCTTAAAAGGTGAATCTATGCTAAGCTTTTTTTTTTTTTTTTGAACAATACAATTTATTTACTACGGATATTCACAAAGGTACATTTTGCTTTGTTGGAATAAAACCACCAGACAGGTGGTCCAGACAATTTACACTTGTACTCTTTGGCTGCATGGAAAAAGTAGCATGATTTCCTGGTCATTTCCTATATTCATTTGTTTCTAAATTTTATGATAAAAGGTAGTGCTTTGCACAAAACTTACAGTATATTAGCAATTTCCTCTAGGGTATATGACAGACTTTGCATAAAGAACACCTCAACCTTAGTCATGCTCTGGTTACTTCCCAAAATACAATCATGTTGTTCAGGAGCTCATGTTGACTTTATCCACTACCAAATAAGCAGTGTCTTTGATGTCAGCTAATTAGTTTTGTACTGCTTGTGCCTTTTCAACAAGTCTCTATGTATTTGGACTAATACAAAAGGCATACTAAACTTTCACAAGTAAACTGATGATCTTAAACACTTCTCAGCTCACACCTGAGCAAAGATTCAGAATTCCAATTTTATATTCCAAATTCCTCCCTGAATACGGTCTTGATCTGCTAAGATTTTTTTTCTGAGCAGGACTTTTCTTGGCTTTCAGTCCTTTCTTTAGGCCTGATCTTGAAGGGATCTTAACTACCACAGATCTATGTGATTTCATCCCAGCTGACACTATTTATTACCTAGATCTGCTCATCACGGTGGAGCATACTACTCAGACTGATGACTTAGCTAACTGACTTATGACCTATGCATTTGATACCACTGAGACAAAACTTGAGCAGAACAGAAACCTGAGCTGCTTCTAGCAAACTTATGATCAAACAAATGAAACAAGCAAAGGAGTCATAATATATCTAAAGAAGCTTCGTAGAACAGAATAATTTCACTGCTACCACCACAATTACATTATTAAACTTTTAAAAAGTTCAAAATTTCCTAAGTAATTGAGACTTATCTCTGAAATGAGTCTCTCTGGAAAGTTTAGGCTTCATTTGTGTTTGCTACACCACTGCATACCAGTGCCTACAGCAACCTCATAGTGAAACACTGCTTCAAGTTAAACTTTCACATAGCCCCCTTCCAGGGCAGTTAGAAATGCATACAGGTTTCTCCAATTCCTAGCCTTCTCTGTTTTAAAAAGATGTTACAACAGCATGAAGCTCTCTTATAAATACCTGAATGCTCATTGCTTAGTATTGATATATATAAGAAAGAAAAGGAAAAAAAATGTCTCCTGGACAGTTAAACAGAAGAATTAATGATTACACTTGGCTTAGCTTGTGAGAGAATTGCTCAAGAAAGGGAAAATTAGAGAAAAAACTAGGGCCTAACAGAAGTTATGGCATTACAGAGGCTTGCTTGAGGTGAGAGACTCAGCCACTTCCTGGATGGTTGGTATGTGTGGAATCCACATCTCCACAATCCCTTTGGCAACACAGTCTGCCCTCCTAGCACATACTAACAAGAGTAGACGCAGAGTGGAGCAGACTGGAGACACCCCTGGCCTCCCTGCAGAGGGAGTAACCTGATGGTGCCGTGCAGACGACCAGTGAATGGAAGGTGAAGCGGAGTGAAGACACCGTGGCCAAACTCTCTTGTACTCCCTGCAGAGGTGGCAAGCTGGTCATACCATGTAGTTGATAAGCCACAGAGTGTGATGTCTGGTGCTGGGCCAACAAATGTGTCAGATCAGATCCTTACAATGGATTTTTTCCTCAAAATTCTCTTCATTCTAATCTCATTATAATACCAACACACAACCTCATCCTAGAAATTACTTCCTGGGACAACCATTTCTCACTGAGCATGCTCTCCAGATTTTCAGTTAACTCGACTTTTTAAACCAATCAATAACGGAAGTAAGTATGACTAGAGTTACTCAAGCTCCACCTAGATGTAAAAAAAAGTATACAAAAGGTGAACTAAGGAGGCATATAGTAGGAAGAGGGAGCTGGAGAAGAAGGAACAGAGAAAGAAGGAACTGAAGAAGGAGGAAGAAGGACAAGAAAGAAGGAAGAGGAGAGAGGGAGGACTCCACTGTAACTTCTGGATCAGTCAACAGGTTGAACCCCTTTCCTCCCCTTGGGTCAGGACGCCACGTGGGGAGACTCCTGGAGACTGAGAGCCCTGCCCCATCTTCTGGGGTGAGTGAGGATCGCACATTTGTTCCCTGGGCACTAGCTAAGAACCCCACACTGTGGTACAGAATTTCCTGTACTGACATCTGAAACCTGTTCTCTAAATGTTGCATTTGAATAAATGGTGCTGTTTGTGAACTTGACTACTTGTTTAGAAGGTGATCAGATGAAAGAGTTGACAGACTGTTCATGAACCTGATACTGCCAGAGTCAGGCCTGTAGCTTTTCATACTATCTATGAACTCGATTCGCTCTTTGGAAGGCAAATGGACCTACAGTTGACAGACTATTTGTGAACTCAGTACTGCCAAAGTCTGGTTTATAATTACCACAGTATCTGGTATCCCTGTTAAGAGATAAGTCCAGACATCCCCAGTTACGCTAACTGTTGAGGACCGGCTGGAACGCAAGGGGATTCATCTCTTACCAAATTTGCTCCCCCTGCCATCAAACCATAAAAAAGTTCGATGTACAAAACACCACAAATCATATAAAAAAGAAAAAATCATATATTTGTTGTCAAAAGGAATTTTACAGAACATTTATTTCTGCTGGTAGGACTACTCTATTAATATGCACTGATCTGTATTCTACATGTAAGCAGAAAGAATAGAAGCTAATAGCTAAGTCATGTTACTATTTATACTCATTATTGCAAAACCTTTCAACATACAACAGCTCAGTTTTAAACACTCATTCAAAAGCCTAAAGTCTTTTCTACTAACAAGAAAAGTATGGTAGACTGTTTAAGCAGTTGACTGAAGCTAGTTGTGAGTCCTCCATTTTTCTTTTTTTAAATATTAATGGCTCAAGATTTTATAACAAGACAAATCTTTATTAAAATCCTATAATAAATTGTTCTCATTTATTCACTACCTTTTGCTTCAAATAGCATGAAAAATAATCTAAAATCAAACTTTTCTTACTTGTCCCTAGGGTGCCGTAAGAGATTCTATCCATCTGAACAGCAAAAGCAGAGCCTTTGTTCAGAAAAGCCTATTGGGTTATATTATTTTAATTTAGGCTAATTACCTTAGTGTCTCTTCCTGTGTGCCAAAAACCACTGTAAAATTTGACTTCATGACATAAAAATCTATGGAATCACAGTGCTTACCTCTACTAAATTAAACTAGAGTTGCCAATAAATAAAAAAAACAGGGAAATGAAAGGGCAACTTTAGTTTCTATGTTAAGCAAATGATAAACCTTATTTCAACACACCATTTTTTTCATTTACATACAGTTTACATCGATTCACATCAATTCAATTTGTACATATAAGTGATATGTAGTATGTTGTTAAGTCTTTCACCATTCATACAACTGCAGATCTGTTCTGTCAGTACTAGATTTTTAAACAGATATCTTAGGATTAACTTCACCCTACTATTATACTCCTATATGTGTTCCTCTATGTTCTTATTATTAATTGCACCAGTTGAGCAACTGAAACAATTGAAGTGGTTAAATAGCTACAGCTATCTGATTTATCTCTATATACAGGGATGTCTATGCAAACTGAAAAAATAAGAGTTAATATATATAGTATAAAAGAGTTTATACATAGTATATAAAGTATTTAACTCTAATATATAGAGTTATTTATAGGTTAGGTCAAGATAAAGACAGACTAATCCTATAAACAAATTACTTTCATTTGAGAAAGCCACTTTCTTTTGTTTAAGTGGTTTTAAAATAAACTAGTAAAGATCAACAGTACTTTCATATCTGTAAACTTTACTTGTTCTTTAAAAATGAATACATATATGACTCTCGGAGGTTTTGCATGCATCCCCTCACTACACAGAAAATGTCAGAAAGCCTTTTTTCTTATTAAAGTTACCATGTACAACTGAAAAAAAAAAAAGAGTTCTGAAACTGATTTTCATACCATGCACAACAGGCAAAACAGAATAAAATAAAAGCTCAGAAGAAAGATCTCAGACTGTCATTTGGAGTTTTCCATGTCTGGCTTTCTAATTTGTTTTATTTCACAGAAGTAGTCGATGCACAGTGCAAAGAACCTGCAGAGAGGCCTGCTGCCTCCATCTCCATCGCTAGCCACTCAAACCATGTAACTGGCGAGCCAGGCATTTTTCTGCCAGGTTGCAGAGATCCTGCCTTAAGCTGCTGCCTCTTTAAAAGAACAGCATGCTTATTTGCGGAACGTTTGTTCAAGCACCACTGAAATGCAACACCCAGCCTTTGTTTGCACAAGGTTAAGTATTTGCCTTGGAATTCACCGTGAGAATGTGACATAAGCGTGACAGAGCTACCTACAGCAGGTGACCTATAGTTCTGTTTGCCTCTTTAGTCACAGCCTTGAGGTTTTTTTTTTTTTCTTAGAAGTCTTTCTGCTGTTAACCATATGGTACTTGGACCATGCAAGTGCAAGCTTGCTTCTTGTGACTTGTGTGCTGAAGGGTTTGTCTTTGGTCCTCGGCTTTCTTTTTTTTTTCTTTTTTTTTGGGGGGGGGAGGGTGAGAGGAGGGAAGAAGGCTTTTACTTACAAAAGGAAAAAATGAATTTGATTAACTACTTTATTGTAATATAATTCCTAAAGAGAAGTAGTAATTTAGAGAACAAAATGCCTTAAGGTAGAGATAACAGTCCTGTTTTTGGAATGACATCCTATTTCAAATTAGATCCAACTGAGAAAAAAAGGGAATGAAACTCCCTGTACAAAAATGTATACTGATAATTAAAATAATCACTTCCTTAAATTTTAATTATTAAAAATACACAACACCTTTGAAAGTACTATTTACATACTCCTCATTATTCCTCTCACTGAGGGAAAACACAGAAACAGAGAGTAATGTCCCTAAAGCCTCACCACCAGGCAGAAGCAAAGCTAAGATTAGAATTATGTAGCATTTCGGGGTCAGTATAATTTGGCAAAATACAAATATTATTCAGCTTTCCTGCTGAGCTGGTTGGAAAATTCCTATTAAAACTATCCACCTCTTATAAAATGCTTAGTCTCTTGACAATACAGAAACAAAGTTTGTCACTTGAAGGTGTTCTTATTTCTCCGCAGCCAGTTGAACATTCCTATGGGTGAAAGACTTTGATTACTAATAACTTAAGGGAACTCAGGTTCAGCGAGTTCCTCGACTACAGAGAAAAAGCTGTGGCAAAGATAAGATCAGAATGAAAACTAACTTATCATTTCCTTGTATATACATGTAAATGTAGAGGGTCAAATTCTCTGGAGGACAGTGAGTTCATTTTTCTTCACAGAATGAGTGTTTCGGTGAATGAACACTGTCAAATTTAGTTCAGGGATCAGATCTAACAAAATGGCACATACTTATGTGTCTTTTTGCAAGAATAAAGATTGTTTTTTCATTTTTGGTTCACACTCATGTATACATTTACTTGGATATTGAATGTAGGAATGACTATAATACCTCAAGCAAATGCACAACATGTTAAAGTGAATTTAAAAATGAAAATAGAAATTCAAAAAGCAGAGGGCATCTTTAAGAGAAATCATTTATCAAAGGTAAGTAGAATAAAATTTTCCATAATGGAACCACTTTGTAAGAACTAACCTTACTGAAAAATTACAATATAGCTAAATTTAAGCCACATATTAATTTGACACTATTACAATTTATAGATAATAACCTTTACTAACAACAACTTTGATTTTATGTAAGAAGAATGAAACAATTTAAACATAAGAATGTTCTTGCCTTTTTAAAGTGTATATATTATACCAAACAAAACAAGAGTAATTATCTGTTGTTCTGTTGAACAATGCAATTGCTTAGACATTATACGTTATAATTCTGTCTCCTTAGAACATACGAGAGAAAAATGAAGCATTTCTCCATGCTTTTTTTTGAAATGTGAAGTGTTAAGTAAAA
The DNA here is from genome assembly GCA_034781795.1 of Crypturellus tataupa. Classification (NCBI taxonomy): domain Eukaryota; kingdom Metazoa; phylum Chordata; class Aves; order Tinamiformes; family Tinamidae; genus Crypturellus; species Crypturellus tataupa. The sequence goes on from JAWLRI010000182.1 coordinate 894,735, forward strand.
TTAAAAGTCTTTGGAATGTTACCTTCCTTAATTCAGAAGCTGAAAACATGGACAAGCATAGACTGAATTCAACTTGCAGTAACACTAAGATAAACACATAAAGAAAAAAAAACTAAAATATTATCAGTTCAATTACATACTGCAAAACAAAATAAACAAACAAAAGGAGAGATGATAGTATTACAGTACCCCTCATAAATTTCTAGTAAGGTTCTGGAAATCTTTTTCCATTCTCTCCCTCCAAGCAGACATATATTTCTTTCTAGCCATAATCAATAAGAATTATCAATACAAGGAAGTTCATTCTTGATGTCATTTTTTCATACAAAACTTTGGAGAGAAAAAGGCAATCTCTGCAGTTTTCATTAAGATCCCTCAATAAATTTAACCATTTCTAATCTGCTAAAAAAATTGAATTTATTTGCTCAAGAGCAGGCAGGCCTTCTCACTTTAAAATTTTATTCTAAAAATAAAAAATAAAAATAAGGTGTATATGTACAGTAATTATTGACTGGTGTTCTATTACTTAAAACAATTATTGCAATAACTGTATAGCAATGATAAGCAACCAAATTATTTACAGAAGTTTCTTCTGAAAATACTTGTAATATTTTTAAATTAGAATATTATATATACACAAAATTACATTTTAAGTCCAAACTACTCTGGATCCTAGTTTATATATCATCTCTCTTTAACTTCGGTATTTGTATTCAGTAGAAAGGTTCCAACTGGCAGATGACATTTTACTGACACTCAGAATAACCAATCTATTGACTAACTCAAAGTGCAGATGGACACACACAAAAAGCAAAGTGTCAGTGGTTGTTGTTTTTCTTTTTAGAATCTTCATTTATTATTTACCTTCTGATAATATTCTGATGCTTTAATATACTTATTTATCTTTCGTACGCTAGTAGACTCAGTAGCAGAATTGTGCAACCTGTGCATGTTCTGGATGGGACAGCAATGAGAAGATGCATTTCCACATCTCATTAGGCAAAAGATGACATATTTAAAAGTCACTTGTGACTTTGTTGTCCTTAAAATAGATTAAATTTATCTGAAAATGCAAGGAAGAGCCTGTAGTATACAATCAACTGCTGCCCAAGGAAATACAGACACAGAATCAAGAACTGAAGAAGACAGATTTTTGTTGTTTGATTGCAAGCCAAGTACAAAAAATAGCCTATTTCCCCTCTGCTCCCAATATAAGTGTTTGTAATCCTGTGTTTCTTGATTTCAGGCTTGGAAGACCAGAGCATTAAACATTCTAACCTGCAACTTCTGTTATCAATTCACCTATAACCCTCCTTCAGGTCTCAAAAACATCACAAAGTTAAGACAGTTTAAGGGGAAAGTTGGCCAGATCATCATCTATTTAGCTGCAAAGACAGAACACAACTCTACAATTATAGACAATGTAGTTATCATTTTCTGGTCAACTTTAACACACTGTATAGACATTTTTTCCCTTAGAGGCTGATTTGTGGCCCTTTAAGAATTAAAATCTTAATAAAAGTAATATTAGCATTTTAATACTCAGCTAAGCACAGATGTACATATTTACCGAATTCATTGTTCTCTCAGACATCTGAACTGGATATTTGAAGGCAAATACTAGAAGATTATTAAATTCTGAAATTCCAGATTTATCAGAAAGTTTCTGTGTTGTTTAGATAGAAGAGATACCACGAATACTAGAAGCAATTAATACAGACGCAGTAGCCAACCTCCCTGCACATCCCAGAACTTCAAACATGTATACCATCATTACACAACTTTCACATGAATGAATTCTGCATATTTACTTTAACCATTATACAACTGGCCAGACTATAACTTCTCTGAACATTCTGGAGAGCCAGGAGAGCTATTTTGTGTATTAGTTCACTCTTTGAAAGACCTTGAAAGGCCTTTCATGGTTTCAAATGACTGGCACAGGTAGCTACAGGTATTATTTTTGTGCCAAGATCATTTATGTGTGTAATTCTTTGAGTAGAATTGCTGGTACAATTCCTCTGAACAGACAGAGGAACATTTGCTATAAAACAAGGTCTGGCAAACCGAGGATACTAGGTTGTAGGGAATAATCTGACAGTACCAGGGAGACATATTACATGACTTGATAGGTCCTCCCCATTTCAAAGAATTCAAAATTCTTCAGATTAATTATTTGTCAAACTTTCATTCATTTGTTATTTTGTCTCAATCACTGGCACTATAGCCTCACATTGAATTCTTTCTGTCAGTACAATTGCTAAATGGCCAACAGTTGTAGCAAAAGATTAATTGTAGCCGGAAGGATATTAGACATTTATACATCACAGGGACACACTGACACTGCTTTCTAGATGGTGTTTCACACTGTGTTCAAGTTGTCCAACACACAATCAGACGAAATTGCCTGTGAGCCTGTCAAGTTCCACCGCATTGCTCCACTTACACATGAAGCTAAATAGCTGAACAGAGTACCAGAACTAAGGGTGTAGTAACTTTGAATGTAATTAACTGGTGCTTAAGAGACTATAAGAACAATTAAGAGTATGGGGCACTATGCTATTTGCTCTTCACTTAACTTTTGTGCTGCTTTATTTAACAGTTGATGTGCTAGCACAATTATTATGCATGAAAATTATCCTACTACCTATATTAATTAGACCCTTTGCAAAACATGAAAAGTGCATCTTTGGGGAAAAGTGTTAATCCACGTTAAGAGAACAACAAAAACAACAAATCTATTTAATGTGCTGTATCTAAAGCACCTGTGATTACGGGGGAACCATATTTTACACAAAAGATATTTCAATGATGTAGAACCGCGTTTGATCCCACGTCCCATATCCCATATCCAAGTTAACATTATCATATGACTTCTGGAAGAGAACCACCTCTTTGTAGGTAGAATAGTGCTGAAGATTCAGACGAAACATAATTGCTAGTGTTCATTATAAAACAATAATAGATTCTCCCAAATTGGGTTTGGGAGAAGGATGGGGTTTTGCTTCTCTGGAATTCCCACCACTTACAGAAAAAAAAAGTTTTCATGACATAGTAGAAGTTTAGCATTATTTGGCGTAACAGAAGATAGTTAATTTCTAGGTGAACAAATCCATGGTTTCTAGATTCTAAATTTCTTGTAATGTGATAGTTAACAGGACATAGGAATATTTCTGTGTAAACTATTACTATTAAAATTATTTCAAAGATCAGAATTAATCCATATCAAAATGGAAATCAATCTTTATGCATAGCCTAATTTGCAATATTCTAATAGTTCCACAGTACTGACGATAATATCCAGGTCTTCATGCCACATCTCAGTCAGATTTCTATCTTTGAAAAGAAAAAGTCATAATTTGAAGGCTTTTTTTCTGATCAAGCATTCTATCCTAATGCTTTGGTTCCAACATTTTTTAGATCACAAAGCATTCCAATCCCTTACACTAAGGTTTTTAATCACTTAAAATACATAATGGTTCACCAATCATGGGCTTTTTCCCATGATCTGTAGGCTCACAGATTAGAATTGGTCAGCTAAAAGAATGCACATCTGGAAAGAAATGGCAAAATAAAACAATGGGAAAAAAATCTTATTAGTTTTGTTGTCTTTGAATGTACGAGTAGATTAGCAAAGTAATAACATGGATTTTAACCATTTTGCTAGTGAGCAATGTTTGCTTCATGCAGCATTACTGTTGAATCAGAGAGTGTTGAATAAAACAATGTAGCAAAGATTGTCAGTTTTGGACCTTTGAATCATAGAATCATAGAATCACAGAATGCCTAAGGCTGGGAGGGACCTCTAGAGGTCATCTTGTCCAACCCCCCTGCACATTTCAGGGCCATCTGGAGCATGTGGCATAGGACCGCATCCAAGCGGGTCTTGAAGATCTCCAGAGAAGGAGACTCCACAACCTCTCTGGGCAGCCTGTGCCAGGG
>JAWLRI010000183.1:0-63007 GCA_034781795.1 Crypturellus tataupa
GTGCTCTGGGTGTCCCTGCTGGAGCAGAGGGGTTGGACTAGATGATCTCTAGAGGTCCCTTCCAACCTCAACCATTCCGTGATTCACTTTATTGCAGTTCTGAAATGATGCTCCCCTTACTCCACACTTACCTTGCTTTAGTTTAAAATACAGGGTGCGTGAAGCCAGTTGCTTTCAGGTAAAAATAAACTGTAAAATAGATTCCACAGTGCACCTGAAGCACATAAGGCATCCCCTAGTGAGCTTTCAGTTTTTGACATGACGCTAGATCTTGTCCAAGAAGTAACAAAATTAACACCCACCTCTGAGGCCTGGGCTTGCCAGATTCTCGGCAGAAACAGCTTAGCTCTGCAGATCCCCTCCTTTTGGACTGCACTTCTAGCTAATGAGATATAAGCCAGCATTAGCTGGAGAAGCTTCCTGGCATACAGTAAGAAGCGTGGAGAGTGTCGGATCCGAAGGTGTTTAAGAGGAGCTTGAACTTTAAACATGGAAGGAATTCATTTGGGGGTTAGATATCTATAAAATGTGGAAAAAGTTCCCTATTCCACCTATTTCTGTGTAACTTCCCAGCAATGATGCCCTGATAGACCCTTTTCTCAGAAATTACATGCTAGAGTCATCAATAGTGTTGAAGGAAAAATTAAAATGCTTTGACTTTAGAAATTAATGCAAGTTCATTTCCCCCTTTCCCCCCCCCCCCCTTTATTACAATCACGGTGTTTTTAGCTCCCTTCAAAAATGCGGGGAAAAATTAAGCCTACCAAGTGGCAAGGGACAAAGCCAATAGGGGGAAAGATTAATTCCAGCTTTTGACAAATATATTATAAGAAGGAAGAATTATTTACTTAAAAAAACTGTAACAATTACTTCACTTGCAGTGCTGTTTGACATTAAGCATCTAGTGTGAACAAGCCAGGAGTGCAAGATCAGCTTTCTAAATGTGTTTAGAGGAGCTTACGGACTAAAGAAAAACGGAGCTCAACATCATAGGGAAGTTAAAGGAGTGTAATCCAAGGTGCGAGATGTCAGTGGGTCCTACAGAAATTGCTGTGAAATAGTTTCAAATTGAGGAAGACAAATTCCCCTTTGTCTTGTAACAGTTTCTTTAATCTTGTAGAATAGATAAAATTTCTTATTACATTCTGTGGGAGCTTTTTAAAAGCTTTTAAAAAAATGATTATTTTTAATTCTTTGGAACCATTCCTTCCAGAAGCATGTGGGTGTGTTTACTTCATGAACTGTGGCGCTGCTCACTTCTACATTGAGAACTCAAGCATTGTCATGGGTCTTGAAAAAAAAAAATGTATTACATGACCGACAAGGTATCCCAGGGTAAGAAATAAGTTTTCATCTTTGCCAAGGCTTATCTTTCCTTTTTCTTTGTTTTTCTTAAGTTTTTATTCAGATTACCTAGATAACAAGGTTCCTAGTAGGTGGGAAGCAGTAAATGGAACATGCATCAGGTTCGTTTAGACTTCTATCTGTCTTGTGGCAAACCAGGGAGATACAGAGTAGCTGAAATCATCATCAGGTGGCCATGGGCAGAGAACAGGTATCACTGGGTACTTGTTTGATGTTTCAAGTGGGAACCTTCAGGGATCTGCCCTACTCTACTGTTTCTTCGGTAGTGTGAGTAGATGTCCCATCCCTCTCCAGTAGCTCTCCTCTGTCTGAATTGCACTGAAACACCCAACGAACAATATGTGAAGGAAGGGATTAAATTCTAGTGCACTGGAAAACTGAAAATGAGCACATTTTAAAAAGGTTGCTCGGAAGGAAGGAAAGAAGAAAGGAAGAGACAGAAGAGGGAGAAGGTAAAACTCAGTAAGGAGACAGGTTTAGGGAGGACGAATGGAGTATATACATGTGAATGGTGAAAGTAAATGTCACATGAGAATCTAGGCAGTATACTGAATAACATACTGAATGCATCATCCTTCTGTGGCTGTTGGGATCTGGAGCAATAACAGTGTGACGCTCATAGGATCTGAGAGGGAAGGACTCCAGGCAGTGCTGGTGAGGCTTTGAGTGCTATACTCAGTGCAGATATTGATTGTGCTTTGGGAGAAATACATACAGATTGGAAAAGGTTTAAAGGAGGGTCTAAAAGACTGCAAATTGTAGCTCTGTGACTAGGAAGAAAGGCCTGAACTTTATTTGCAGGATAAAGTCTTGCAGAAAGAGCAATGTTCTATTGTTCACCCCAGTCACTAGGAGAAAGACAAGAAACAGCTTCTTAGTGGAGTTGGGTAATAGGAAGAACTTTGAAACTTGATAAAGTGACAACACTGGAACAGGCACCTCGGTGAGCTGACTAATAGCTTTCCCTGGAAGTTAAGAACAGGGCAGACAAATCCACATCAGAAATTGTTTAAGTATTCTTGGACAGAGACCTCAAGAAAGTTAATCCAGTCCTGTTTCTGATTCCTTACATTCTTGGTCATAAAAAGTTGCAAAATCACATAGGTATCTGCTGAGCAATCCTTTCTCTCCCCTGCGCTTCAGGGCTTCAGCCTCCTGCCCGCCACGCAGTGAGTTTTGTTCCAGCTGCCTCTTTGCTGTTGCAGGCCCTCAGGCTCCTTCCAGTCTCCTGGTGTGGTGAAGAACCTCACTAAAACCTCAGCGGTGCCTTGGGCCGAAAGAAATAAGTGGGGAATACTTCTGATGTAGGAGACTGTCTTCTAGGTTTCCACATTTAGGGCTTTGTCCAGGTTCCTAGACTGAATGATATTATTGCAGACTATTGTCTTCAGTCACCTTTCCTACTTGTTTTGCCAAATTTCCTGAGAGAGTGCAGAGCCATGTTTGACAACAGCCTCTCAAATTCAGGAGCATCTCCTTTTACCAGCTCTTACTGCTTCCACTGTAGAGACCCATCAGTTGCTTCTGTTCTTGTTTGCACCTCATACTTTAGCTTTTCCAACCTTTAAGCTCCTGATTTCCACATTCTTAGGTAAAATACTTCTGTGGTCTGTGTAAAACTGATGGTGCTGTGGTTAAATTTAAAAAAAAAAAAAAGAAGAAAAAAAAGTGAAATCTGTATCCATACACTTAAAAAATATGTAATGTCCATGCAGTGCTATTGTTGCCGTAAAAAATGCTAAATAAATGACAGAACTACATGAGATTTGGTGTTGGATTTCCTCTCTGGAGATCCTCAATCAGGGTCACCAAGAGCAGGTTACCCAGAACCGTCTTTGGTAAAGTTTTGAGTATTTTTCAAGGATGGAGACTCCACAATCTCTCCGGAAAACCTTGGGTCCGCCTTTGTCCTAAGGATACATAGCTGGGCAATATTCGGTTTTGTTTCCACCAGGGCTTCCAGATCCTTCTCTGCAAAGGTGCTCTTAGCTCGTTGCCCTGTGCTCATGCTTAGGGCTCTCCAGGTGCAGGACTTTGCACTTTCCTCTTCGCCCATTTCTCCTGCCGGTCGAGGTTCCCCTGAATGGCAGGAAAACCATCCGTGTATCATCCATACCTGCCAGTTTTGTATCATTTGCACATGTCAGTTGGTTAAGGATGATTTGCTTCTCTTAAATTCCTGCTGACTTCCCCAATCACCTTCCTGTTCACCTGGAAGCACTATTGAGGCTTAGCTGCCCTGCCACCTTTCTGGAAGTCTAGGAGGGGCTGTTTGGGCTATGCTTCCCTAGATCCTTCTTCTTGCCTCCTTCTAGATATTTCTTTTCTTCTGTTCCTCAAATGCTACCCCAGTCCTCACAGCTTTTCAAAGACTGTTGAGGGTGGCTTCTTGATGACTTTGGCAGGCTTCCTCAGCACTCAGAGGTGCACCCTGTTAGGGCCTGCAGACTTTTCTGTACAGTTTGTTTAACTGTTCCCTACCTGAAGCTCCAGGCTTCCCTTCAGGTCTCAGGGGCTTGAGATTCCTGTGGGCTGGCCTTACCATCGAAGGCTGAGATGAATGCACTGAGGACCTCAACCTTTTGTGTCCTTTGTCACCAGGGCCCTGGCCTGTGTAGCAGCAGGACCACATTTTCCCTAGCCTTCCTTTTGCTGTTTATGTGCTTATAGAAGCTTTTCTTGTTGCCTTTCACATCCCTTGCCAGTTCCAACTCCAGGGGGCCGTTAGCTCTCCTAACCCCATGCCTGCGTGCTTGGACCGTGTCCCTCTATTGACCATTCCATATGACCTTTCCTTGGTCGCCTCTTGTATGCTTCCTTTTTATGTCTGAGTTCATCCATGCAGGCTTCCTGCTGTCTTTGCTTGTTGTCCTTCTTGTTGAGGTGAACCATTCTTGAACTTGGAGGAGGTGATCCTTGAATATTAACCAGTTTTTCTGGAGTCTTCTTTCTAGGGCCATATCACATGAAATTCTCCCTAGGAGGTCCATGAAAAGGCCAAAGTTTGCTCTTTTCAAGCCCAGGGTTATAATCCTGTTTTTTGTCCTGCTCCCTTCTTTCAGGATTTTGAACTCCACATCACATGGTTGCTCACACCTCCAAATTGTAGTCCTATCTGTGCTAAAATGCTTCTTGTATGCATTATTTTACATGTAATGTTGCTGACAAAAATGCCTGCTGCTTTCTGTTTCTCAGCTGTATTAGTCCTTCAGATCCTCAACATGATTTGGCTTAGTTCTTGCCTTACTGTTACTAAGTGTGCATCAGTTCTGAAAAGGTCAGTGGTGAGGGCAGGTCCACTAGGAGGATCCATTTTAGCTGCCTGAGGTAAGAGTCTGAATTTTTGTCGATCTTTTTTGAAAGTTTCATTTCACTTTTGTAAACTTGAGAATCTTGTACAGAATTCACATTTCAGTAGGTGTATAGAGAGTTTTGTAGTGCCACGGTCTGGTTGAATGGAGTCACACCTTAAGCATGGGGATTGTTTCAGTCTTTAAAAGTTCGTGCTGCGATCTGGACATCAGGTGTTGTGGGTTAGTGTCTGCTGCTGACTTAACAAGTTTATTGTTGTTTTCCTTCTTTTTCTGGTTCTGAATTCAGAGACTACAGATTGTTATCAAGAGCAGATTGCACAGAGAATAGATCTTGGTTTGAATCATATACATTTAAGGCTTTTTTTTTTTTCCCCAGATGTATGTATTAATTGGGAAACTGAACCAAAAAGAATTAAAAAACGAAAGCTTTTGAAATAAACCAGATTCCTAATGGAATAAGAAAACTCCCTCCAGTGCATTTTCTCCCTCTATGTCAACTTTTATAGCTCTGTTTCTGGCACGCATCTTTTGAGATTTCTTTAAAGATTGTTAAGAAATTTTCTCTTACATCAACAAACAACCCTCGGAGCTTGAGCAAAGCCATAATAAAAAGCATCTTTCACAAAAGCCTTGGTAATTGGGGGAATAAAAGAAGTTGTGGGGAGGGAAGTGCAGGTCTGCTTTGCTTTGCAATATTATTTTGCTTTCTAAGATTTAACAAAATGTAAACTTGCATTTTGGCCATGAAAGCAATACTTTTTGGGGGAGAAAACAGTGCTTGCGTAGGGCATGTATTTGGAACAATTTTATTGAAAACAGCAGCGTTTGCTGTTAGGATATTAGGATTTCATTTACTGATGTGGCACTGTTACTAAATGCCTCTGTCTTGGATTCACCCAAATGGTTACCTAGCACTCAATAAATGTTGAAGGACAAAATTTGAAGGTAGCACTTAAATGGTTCAGATAAGGCTATGGGGAGTCGCCCTCGGCGGTACTTAAAAAGCAGAGAGAGCATACAGCACAGCAAGCGTATTCCTGAAGCTTTAAATGATAGCAAAAAGCTTTTGAAGTTTTGACTAACAAAAAGCTTGTGGACTCATCTGCTGTGTTTTCCCCTTAAGGGAACCGAGTGAGTAGTAAGCCAGAATATCTTTGTGAAGCGTCCAGTTAAGCTACCAACAAAACTCCTGACCAGTAGGATATTGCATTAATGTACTCAGCGGACCCGTCGTGGTCTCCTGAGTCTCTCGTGTGAACTCAACAACAGTGCTGTGATCCTTCCCCAAAATATTGCAAGAGTCCTTACGTGCGTGTCTGTTGTGGAGGCTGGATTTGTACATACCTGCGTGGAGGTCCGTGCGGGAGCAGGTTTCATGCCGAGCACCTTCCGGATTAAAGGTAAAGGAAATACGGGATGCACATCTGGAACTTCTAATCAGAGAAGGGAGCATGAAGCGAGTACTGAGTGTATCCATAAAGCAGAGGGTCTCCTGTTGTAGATTTTCAACCTTTTTTTTGTCTTTCAGCTTTTAGGTGCAAGTTAAAAAATGTATTTTGGTAATTCATTAGGCACCCAGAATGTCTGAGATAGTCCGTGTTAACGGCTTGCAGAGGAGTGATGTGGGAATGCCACTTTTGAACTTTTGATCCAAATTGCCTAAGTAGGAAACTACAAGTAGCGATTAACCACATTAGCTTGATGCTTTGATCACAGGGGTTTTGGTGGAGTTTAGGGAAGTATCTGGGAGTATTAAGCTTTCCTCCTCCCTTCCTCCCTTCCTTCATCTGTAGATGTTATTAGGCTTTTTTGTCTAGAAATGTATGTTTTCAAGATGTGCTAGGAGACTGTCATACAGGAGACAATCATATTCCTGCAGTAATAAAAATTGTTTAAACCAAATTAATGCTTTTGGGGTTCAGTTTTTCTTTCGGGTATTTAGCTGTACAGAAACAACTGTTTGATTTTTTTCCTCACCCTTTTTGTGCAGGCTTGTGCAAAACACTTGAATGAAAAAGTAAACATGAAGGAGAGAAATTCACATACAAAATAAATGTATTAGTGGGAGATATATCCAGTGCTGAAAACTTGTGTTAAATAATGAATGCATTCCCTTTTATATTAGAGGCATACTCTTCTTAAAATCTCAAGAAAAGAACAAAAGAGTAAAAGGCTCCAAGTCTGCCATGTTTTATGCACATGTTTAACTTCAGGCACAGTCCTTGGTTTTGGTGGTAATGTGAGGAAGGTCAAAGGGATGGTAAGTCCTTGCAGAAACCAGTCTAGAGGACTATTGCCTAAGTGGTCTTTGGAGTCCCTCCTTGTCTGCAAGAGTCTGATGCTGGTGGGATTTTTCTTTCTGTCCAGCTGTAAATCTAATTTTTACAATACCAAAATATGCTAGATACTTTCCAAATAACACTCCTCCATGCAATTGTTTGCAGTAACTGCCACTGGGGTATTAAGAGATGTAGATGGGAAAAGGAATGTCTGCAAAGTCCACTCTGTATTAAGACACAGTCTGGTCTCAAAACTCCAAATCCATGGGTTAGATCCAAGCATCCAAGACTTAGACACATTGGAGAAAAAGTGTTTTCCTGTTGCCTGTTGAAATGCTGAGTTTCTGTCACAGAGAAACAAGATACAGAGAAGGGAGAGGGAAGGACTGTGTGGTGTAGCTTTTTCTTCAACATAATGGATTTGAGCTCTCTTCAGCAGAGCTAGTCATCTCGAGCACGTTGCTGGACTTGGTGTCTTTCTGTTTTTTTCAAGCAGTGTTGTGCATCTCTGCCTCGCAGACGTGCTGTGGAAATAGTCAATAGGGAAATTTATGTGTCAAAATTATCTAAAATACACTTGGCTTGCAAACTCTGCCCACTGCCCACCCCCGTATTTGGGTGGGTGTGATGAATACAGTTCTGGGGGTGCCCTGGTTAGCCAGCGTCTGTGCTGCGGTGGTTGCAGAGCCAGTGCTTTTTAAGGAGAGAGTTTGGTGTGCTTCCCTGAACTGCCTGAACACAAAAGAGGCATGAGGAGATACAAAACGGAGGAAATCTCACTGCCTTAAAGCTGCTATTTTTACTGCGTTCATATTATTTGTAACTATTGGATAATTAATTCTGGTTCCCATGTTCATCTTCTAAAGGTGCTTTTCTTCCTAAAGGCTTTCTGTTGAGATTGATACCAAGAGCCCAAGGGTGGAGTGGTTGACCATGGCTGTGGCATTGGTCTCATCTACACTGGCTGCATCTTGTGTAGCTTATTGCTACACAGGTTCCTCTAGATCTGTAGAAGTACATACAGGCCATGGCATTTTCTTACCTATCAAAACTATATCCCAATTGCCTTCTAGTCTTTTATGTGCTATTTTACGAAACAGCGGGAAGAGCTGGGAGCAAGAGCTGTGTTTCCTCATGGTTTGCCAATGTGGGAATGACTCTTAGGCAGCAAGCGCAGCATAGAGAAAAATATACTTTTTTTAATCTTCAAAGCAAGTTTCCCTAGTAGTAGAAGCCTTGAACTTTTGTCTTTTGTGGGTTGACTGCTTTTGGAGTAACCATTAGCACTAGTCAAAACCACGCAAACATGGCGCAGAAGCGCTGCCGCCAACTTCAGGCCGGCTGTGTCTTTGCCACTTGCTTTTCTGGGCCAGTTCTTTCAATCTCACTGAAGTTCATTTTAGTCCATGTGCTTTCTGGGTGTGTTTGCAGAGGCGCAGCCAGCCCCCTTTTAGGAAGTGGTTCTTAGTTAACCTGCTCAAGTGAGAGCCCCAGTCCTTCCTTTGCTGGGGTCGCTCTCATAGCAGAACTATGAGCACCGCTCGGTGCTCCTGTAGCCACCACGAGGGTGAATGGTGCTTTCAGAATATGCTCTGACTTCTTACTGTTTAGAATATACTTGTCCTCCCTCACTCTGGTAAAAATGACTGTTTAAAAAAAGAAAGGAAGGAAAGAAGGAAAACCAATACACCCTGAAGCGTATCAGGCTGCGTTCGTGGATGGTGCTGGCGGGACATCCCGCTCCGGTGCGACGCTTCCCGTGCCACGTGTCATTCCCTGAAATCCTGTGCTTTGCCTTGTAGATTCCGACCTGAGCATGCGAACGCTGAGCACGCCCAGCCCAGCCTTAATATTCCCGCAGAACTCCCACAGTTTCCAGAATGGCAGAGGCTCCTCCACTTCCTCGTCCTCCGTCACCGGCGAGACGGTGGCCATGGTCCACTCGCCGCCACCCACCCGCCTCACGCACCCGCTCATCCGCGGGGCCTCCAAGCACCAGCGGGAGCAGGCCCACGTGGACCGGCTGCCGGACCACGCCATGATCCACGTGTTCTCCTTCCTGCCCACCAACCAGCTGTGCCGCTGCGCCCGCGTGTGCCGCCGCTGGTACAACCTCGCCTGGGACCCGCGGCTCTGGAGGACTATCCGCCTCACGGGCGAGACCATCAACGTCGACAGGGCTCTGAAGGTGCTGACGCGGAGGCTCTGTCAGGACACCCCCAACGTATGTCTCATGTTGGAGACGGTAGTAGTTAGTGGCTGCAGGCGGCTCACCGACAGAGGACTCTACACCATTGCGCAGTGCTGCCCCGAGCTGAGGAGGCTGGAGGTGTCGGGCTGTTACAACATCTCCAACGAGGCGGTCTTCGATGTGGTGTCGCTGTGTCCCAACCTGGAGCACCTGGACGTGTCAGGTAACGGGCGCGAGGAGGCGGCGGGGAGGCTGCTGCTGGCCCTACTCCTGGTGCCCCCTTCCTAAGCAGGGCTCTTGTAACACGCCGGCGGTGTGCAGGGCATGGCTACACTCTCAGGACCCCCAATGCCATCTCTTAAAATAGTGAGGCACTTTCTATAGCTTTTTGCCCAGTCATTAGCGTATTGTTTAGTGAAGGTGAGCTACTAGAGTAAAATTTGTTTTACTATATGTTTTTATGTGCATATATGATATGAAGTGTGTATGTTGTCTGTAATCTCATTTGATTAGTGGTTTGAGCAACAGCTCAGACTCAGTGCTAGATTTCTGTCTAGGTGCAAATCACCATCTCAAGCTGAGTTTCGTGGTCCTCTGGTTTCCATTGATGCTTTAACCAGGCTTAGTGACCTTGGATTTGTGTGTTCGTGTGTGTGTGTGCGGTGTATACATTTACTTAGGGGCTTTCTTATTTTCCAGCACAGTTATGTATTAGTGGTTAAATGAACAGAGATATTTTAGAGAGTTTTCCCCAGATGTGCTCTGGGGATATAAGGTGTTTTTGCCCCCAGGTTCAGCCACACAGGATTTCCCCTCTGCAAACACAGCGCTTAATTGTAGGGATGCACCTAAACACAGCACTGAAGCATAACTGGCATTCAGTTCATATTTTGTAGTTTCAGTGTTTCCAGTCTAATGTGTTGCTCATCAACTGGCCAAGGTTTGCCCTTGCAGAGGTGTCCTCATGGCTGCCCAGCGCGCAGGGCAAAGTGGGGATGGAAGGAGATCCTGTTGAGTCACTAGAACTTGTGTGAACACGTGAACTGATTTTTCCAAGTCTCCCTAACTCTTTTTCACCCCCCTGCCTCTCCTTAGCAGTCCTTGTTTTGGAACAAATGAAACAAAAAATCTGTTTTTGAGTGATATCAAATGAGCAGGTATGGCCTCAAAGATGGTCTTATAGCATGTGCCTGTGTATGAATTTCAGACTGGAGCCCACTTGTAGTTCTAATGTGGGTAATTTTTGAGAATGCTGTGGAAACAAGATCTGATTTCCCCCCCTCCTTCTGTCTGATGAAATAAAATACGTAAGAATGGTTTTCACTTCTTTTCATTTGGACCCTGTCTTTTTGAAGGGCTGCTGGGAAGTTTGCCAGCATATGTAATGACGATCCGGTAGTAACATTATTGTTCTTGTATTTCACATATGATGCTGTACTTGCTGGCATGCTCAAAGGGAGAGGAAATGAACAGAGCTAAACAACCGAATACTCTCTGATAGGGCCAGAAATGACCTCAGTTATTTGTAGCAAATCCCAGGTTGGTGTATATGAAGCTTTGTCTTTGGATAAGGAATGTGTCTGATTCATCTTCTGGGTATGTGTCCCAAGGACTGTGTTAACATCACAAGATTTTGCTCCTGGAAGCTGCTGCCCATGTGAAATATGGAGTTCACTCTTTTAAAAATCTTTTTTTTCACAGGAACTAATTTAATCCATCCAGTTATTTCTTATCCCTTTCTTCCCTACTGCAAGGGCAGGACATGCCCTTTGTGAACATCATGATCTTCAGTGAACAACTTCTCTTAGAGTCCTACCAGAAAGGCACCTTAGCTCAAAAATAAATTGTAGGATCAGTGGGGAAAAGGCACCTCATAACACCATCACAGGAAAGCCAGGTCCAGCAAGGATTTTGTGAAAGGAACAGAGAGTCTGGCAGAGAAAGAAAGTGAAGCTGTTTTTGTGGATGACATCTCAGGTTGGAGCAGGAGAAAGCCATAGTCAAGCAGTTGATGATTCTGTTGTGCACATCCCAACTTTCTCATTAAACCTCACTTTGTCCATCTCTAGGGTTTTTTCTATAGAAGGGAGTTTTCTTGCTGTTGTTTTACCTCTTCCCCATCTCTCCACTTTCTCAAATAGAAGGGAAGAGTAAGGCTTGGATCTCATGTAGGAATGTTTCTTGGACCTGAGGGTGTCCCTTGGTCAGGTATCTCATCAAGCAAGAGAAGTCAGGCACACATGCTGGAGGATAACACTATACTTACCGCTAGTTAATTAAAACCCAGTTTCTCACTTGTACATCTATTTGAATTGCTCTCTTTCTTACTCTTCAAGACACTTACTTGGCAGTGATGACATCAGAATCTGTAATGTCAGAAGCAGATGTTCATATTAACTTCCCACTTTTCCACAGCATAAACTCTCTTACTCTCAGCATCCACTTTGTGGGCAGCTCAGAGGTATCCCTAGAAGCTGGTTGAGCTTGACTGCAAGTTATTATTTAGCATGCTAGCCAATGTTTTTTTAAATCTTTTTGGAAGTTGATTCTCCCTTTTTAAAGTAAGTTACATTTCCTTGTGGAAAATCCAACTACAAGAGTTTTGTTTTTACATTTTTATCATTTAGGGCAGAAAAAATCTTACAGACCTAGAAACCTGTCATTTTGCCTAAAAAAAAATATTTTTTGATTGTTTGTTTTAACCAACATGGACACTTTCCTGGTGCAATTATTTTGACTACTCTTCCCATTAAATATTTTACATTGTAACTGAAATAATTAGTCAATAACAGGATGCTGCCTTTATCAAAGCAGTGATCACACACTGCTGCAAACCTGTGAAGCTTGTGACTCTCTCACTTTTTAATTTCAGTCATTAAAGCATTCCTCCTCCTTGACTGTTCAGTAAGTGAGATGTTCTCCTCTGCCTCATCAATCTTCATTCTCATTTAACTACATTTTACAAATGAGTTCTGGAAAACATGTAAAATATTGATACAGATTTCTTAATCTGGCAACCCCTTTATGCAAGCGTAAGAGCAACAGTCGCATCAGGTCTTGGAGAGGTCTGCAGAGCCCTGCCCAGGTGCCAGCTTCTGTGGTGAGAGCTCAGCTCAAGGATGGGGACTGCTGTTCAGTATTTTGTTTCGCCTGTTCCAAGGCACGTAGTAGAGGTGAAATCCTACACCAGTAAAGCTGAATTATATTCTTTCCCGTTTGAAAAAAAAATCACCTTGCACTTTTGAGCCTCTGTGTAGTTTTTGTTTGAAGGCAAACATATTACCAAAAGTCCCACTATGAAGTAGATGGATCTGCAACCCAATCTGAAGAGGAAATAGCAGCAGTCAGTTTTAAGAAGAGATTGTACATTGAACAAAATTCTTAGCTTCAAGGTTCCTGAGCTTCTCCAGGATCTGTGGACAATTTGCCAGTTTCATTTTGTGTGAGGCTTAAGGTAAACTTTGCATCTGCTCCAATAAAGTGGAAGCCTAAATTAAAACTCCAGTAGCAAAACTCCTGATGACGCATGTAGGAATCTAATTGCAAGTGCAAACTATTTCAAGGCCCTACTCCAGGCTTCCAGGCCTGACCCAAAACTTCCAGGCCTGCTGGTTTATCTCACTTTTTTTTTTCTTTTTCTTTCAGTTTTTAAGAACTGAAACATACTTACACCTGCCACTAAGCTTCTAGATAAGAATTTGTTGTATCTTTGGGAGGGTTTCCATGCAGAGATCGTCATGTTCTTTGTTTCCAGACTACAGGATTTGTGCAGCATTTCTGATCTCTGCCAACTCTAAGGTTGTCATCGTAGCTTTTTTGGCTTTCAGTGGATTTTTTTTCTTTTGTGGCACTTGCATTTGCTGTATTTTCCCAAGGATTCAGGTCACTTCATCTCTTCCCTGTTGCCCACTGTTTTCAGCAACATGGAAAAACCCCTTTTCGTCATATCTGATGGCAGCCCTTTAGGTATGTGCTGCAGAATTTGTCTGAGTAAACATTTACAGCTAAAAACACTGGTCAGGACCACAAGTTGGTAGATCTCCCCGTCTTCGCTGCAGACATTTCTAGTCAAACTAATGCATGGTGCGTGGTTGAACATGACCCAGGTAAGACTTTCCCTTTGGGAGCCTCAGATTTGCCATGCAAGGAACAGAAGGAGCCTCTTCCAGAGAAAGCTTTCATTCACCACCATGTGCAGGACAGAGTGTCAATGGGAAAAGTCTGTGAGCGTATTTTTCCCTGTAATCTAACTCTTAATCTTCCCTTCCAAGGTTGGTCTGTCTCCTCTAGTCTAACTACCTCCATTTGGAGCCAGGCCATCTTACCTAAAGCAGTCCCTTTCCACATCTGGGCACGTCCTCTCATGCCCTTGGCTCCTGCTGACCCTCCATTCTGCTTAGATTACCCAAATCCCCACCCTTCTGCAAACACAGTCTTGCCATACTTTTGTGTCCTTCCTAAATGGCAGGCTCGAGGCAGGATAAAACATCTGTTCCCCAGATGCTTTTTGGAGAGTGGGTGAGGTTTGTCTTTTCTGTGATGGGGTTTGATGGTGAAACAGCCCCACGTGTTGTCTGATGCCCTCAGTGAGGCTGCCTCTACTCAGAGAGCCGTGTTGGTTGTCATGTAGCACCATTTTCTCAAATCGTCACTGTGTTAGTATTGCAGGAAAGAATGAGATTGTCCCTAGATAAACCTAGGACCATCATTTTGCATTTGGGATGTTGACAGAACTGTTTTGTTGTTTTGCTGGTGCTCAAAATCCCCAAACAACTTCAATGGCTCCAGAGTTAATATTTTATGGGTGTAGGGACTCATCCCAGCAAAATCCAGACTACTCAGGATGTTTCTTCTCCTGCAAAGTGAAGACATCCGCATCACCTCAAACATGCAGTTTCATACCTGCCTTCCCAGTCCAATGAGTGTTTTTTTCTTTTTTTGTTTTACTGCTCACGTAAATTTGCTGTGTCTTTCCACCTAGGCTGCTCCAAAGTGACGTGCATCAGTCTGACTCGCGAGGCCTCCATCAAGCTGTCTCCCCTGCACGGGAAGCAAATCTCCATCCGCTACTTGGACATGACAGACTGCTTCGTCCTGGAGGACGAAGGACTGCACACCATCGCCGCTCACTGCACTCAGCTGACCCACCTGTACCTGCGTCGCTGCGTCCGCATCACCGACGAGGGTCTCCGCTACCTGATGATTTACTGCACGTCCATTAAGGAACTGAGCGTGAGCGACTGCCGCTTCGTCAGTGACTTTGGCATGCGGGAGATTGCCAAGCTGGAGTCTCGCCTCCGGTACCTCAGCATCGCCCACTGCGGTCGGATCACAGACGTGGGCATACGTTACATTGCCAAATACTGCAGCAAGCTGCGCTACCTCAACGCGCGGGGCTGCGAGGGTATCACGGACCACGGCGTGGAGTACCTCGCCAAAAATTGCACAAAACTCAAATCGCTAGATATTGGCAAGTGCCCTCTGGTCTCAGACACCGGACTGGAGTTTCTAGCCCTCAACTGCTTCAACCTGAAGCGCCTGAGCTTGAAATCATGTGAGAGCATCACTGGGCAGGGCCTGCAGATTGTAGCTGCCAACTGTTTTGACCTGCAGATGTTGAATGTGCAGGACTGCGAAGTCTCCGTGGATGCTCTGCGGTTTGTTAAACGGCACTGCAAGCGCTGTATTATAGAGCACACCAACCCTGCCTTCTTCTGAACAGACATCCCACAGCTGTTGTTACCACACAGTATTAAAAACACTGATGTATAAACACACAGTCAATACTCGGTAATGCTGTCTGTTCTATGACTCTCAGGAGTCAGCTTTTCTCGTTTGTTGTTCGTGGGGGTGTTTCTAGAAGACTTATTTTGTTTGCTTTTTGTATGATCACTTTTTAAGGTGCAGTGGCCTCTGTGGAGAGGCTGCCTTAATGCAAAAGCAGTGAGTGCTCAGTATCCCCACTGTGATGCCTTTTCCATAACACCCCTGATCTTGTCCCAGGCTAAAGTAGCTGACTCTAAAGGGAATAGCACATAATCCCTCCTTTGGAAATGTTACTAAGCTGTGTCAAATACAACTTAATTCTAGCAGTGCTCATCAATCTGACTATGCAATATATGTCATGTTCCCCAACGTGTAATAAGGCTGATAAAGTATCCCCTTATCTCCATGTAGTTTCTTCTTGGTGGTCATTCCTTGTAATTCCTAAGGAAATACTGGCAGGTGTCTTCAAATGTGCTTGACTGGGGCAGAGGATGAGCTGCAGGCTATTGCCAAGTGCTGTGCTGGGTGAATCTGGAGAATGTGCCATGCACGGTTTCTCTTGGAGAGCCCTCTCCCAGCTCACTCATGCATCACCACCCATCAGTTCTGCACGAGCTGCCTCCTGCATGTGTAGTACCATCCTCAGGGATGTCTGGGTCTTGCAAGCAGTGACATCTTCACTTCAGTGAGAGAAAACACTTTCTTTCGAGGTGAGAGCCTGGGTGGTCTGGCAAAGGCAAAGGCCAGCAGATCAGCCTGAGAAGCCTTTGCATTTCTGCAACAAGCCAAGCCAAAACCGTGGTCCTCCGGGTACTCTGGCAAGTTGTGGGCTGGTTTTGGGGGCAGTGGCAGCCTCTGTGCTGCCCTGCTGTCACCACGAGGTCTGTCTGCCTGCCCTCACGGTGCCTCCTCAGCACACACTGAGCTGACTGGGCGCACGTGTTGAGGTGTCTTCAACATGTGCCTTAAAACATGACCTTCTGCTGCGACCTTCCAGTTTAAAGGGTGGATAGCTGATTTTAAGGCTTCAAAGACATTAGCCTGACATGAGATCACGCTGATGGGGAAAGAGAAGGGCTTAGGATGGATGGTATTCACATTAGATTTAGACTTTTGTGAAACCTTTTGTGAGTTCCATAAGCCTCAAGGTCCTTAAGTGTTCCTGGAGAAACAGGTGCTGCTGCTCAACAAGGATTTAAAACATCGACCTGATCTTGCAACACTGGGAGCTCTTGTTAGCCTCACAGTTACCTTGTGCTCAGGCAGGTGGCTTGGAGGTTGCCCCGTTGCATTGCCTCCTTCCCCAGAGCACGTGGTCGTTTCATACTTACTTCCTTCCCGCTCTCCTGGCAGCTCTTTTCCCTGTGTTGCCCCACGTAACGCTCTGGTCTGAAGGCCGGGCGCGTTAGGAGCAATGATGTCCTCAGGCTGGCCCCCTGCGTGTGACGGGCAGGTGAATTTGAACGTTCAGCTCCCGTGCTGTGAATGTCTTGGTGGAGGACGTGAGAAGGGAAGCACCGCGTCTGGTTTTCGTAAGCCGTGGCTCCATCGTCTCCAGGCAATGCTAATAAAGTCATTGATACCAAGTAAAACTCCATATGTTCAGGAAAAACAAATGTAATTTCTGAGGAAATATCTGTAGCAAAACACCAATTACAAAATAATAATAATGCTTCTGCACATCCTGGAACTTGTCCTCTTGTACAAAAAGGTCCTGTAGTTTGTGCGTGTTCCTCCAGTTATGAATTTGGTAACATCAGCTCTGAATTATAGGCAATGTACAAAAGCAGTGAGAAACAAGGAAAATCAATCTTTTGTTGCTACTACTGGTCAGCGCCTAATGGGGGTGATACCATCTTTCGACCAGTTAACATCTGTGTAGTCTCCCTTTTTGTATTTTTAAAATTGGCAGTTTTCTTCAGCATGCAGTACCATATCCTTTATCTCAAAATGGCCCCAAGAATAGTTAAATGTTAAACCCTGAGGGTGGTGTGATTTTGAGCCATTTGCACTCATGAAATATGTCTTATTAGTGACATTTAACTGTTTATTAAAAATTTAAAAAGCTACTTTTCTGGCTATGCTAAATTGAGTGAATAGTGCTACATGGTTTCTAATGTTTAAATTGGCCTGTACTGTACAAATCTCACTATAAAGCCTTAATTTACTACCAAGAAATAAAGCAATATATTGGTAACTGATGAGCATGCATGGTCATTTACACTAAGTGATTAACTTCTGGCCAAAGCAAACGGAAAGATGTGAAATATTTGTAGAGCTTTGTTTTCTTGAGACTAGGTAGGTGAATGAGCACATCATCACGTGAGGTAGGTGGATGACTACAAAAATGATTTATTATAGGTTATGACCTTGTATGTCTGTCATCATATAATTTGCTTTTCCTTGTGTGATTCTTCTTGATCTTAAAGCATAACCACAACCTGGAAACGTATGTAAAAGAAAAGCCAGTGTATAAAAGGCATCTGCATAGGAAGTTCAGGCAGGGCCTCTGCATTGATTTAAAGGCAAGTTAACAATTTTGATGTGAAAAGTAAAATGGAATGACTGAAAGACTAGAATACTTACTAAAAGTGTAATGTTTCCGTTTGAATGTTTTAAAAAATCCACTCTGGGGTCACTAGTGGAAAATGAATAAAGGTAATTTTTCTAAGCCAAACATTTTTAAGTATATGATCTTGCAGTCTTACATGATCTGTTTTGGCACTCTGAGATTGCCACTTATTTCCAAGAAAATTTGAATTTAACTCATTGATAGAGCTTGCTTGGTTTGACTTTTAACCTTTTTCCTGTGGCTGCTTGCAAACTGACATGACAAGAAAATAAATCAAAATACTGCATGTAGAGCTGGGTTTACTGCAGAGTTTGCAATATGCAGATGATGTGCCTTGGTTCCAGTCTGCCTTGGACAGAGACTGTTAGTTTCCCAAGCAAAAACATTGTTCATTTTTGAACTGTAAACCTCAGGCTCAAGTACTGAGGCTTCTTTCACTCTGCAACAGAACAGGTGGGCATGCTGCATCCCTAGGGTAAGTGTGCCATGTAGAAGGAGGTCTGCTAGAGAGTGTGCAATGTAGAAGGAGGTCTGCATCTAAACCTGCCTGCCCTCGGGTTACAGGCAAAGCTCTGTATCTACCTTCCTCATCCCTTGGATTTTGTTAAAAAAAATGCAGCTATATTTCCTGTATCATCAGCATGAGGTTGATGCAAAGTGTAACTTTTTGCCTTTTTTACTGTTGCTCATTTGACTTCCTATGAAATGTAAATCATCATTGCTGGATGTCAAAACCATCACCCATATCATAATCTTCCAGCAGTGGCTTACACAGTTTCTGAAAACTTCTAACCTTTGAGCTGGAAAATTAAAAAAAAAAAACTAGTAAAAGAGCTAAGTTTAGCACTAGCCTTAGAACAGGTCCAAACTCTCATTAAAAGGAAACAAAGTGACCATTCTGACTGTGGACCAAGTGCCCTGTAGCTTTCAGCATTAGTTTAAAGGGGAAAGAAAATCTATGACAGAGTTGGTAGCATAGGTTCTTTTTCCTAAGAGTTCCCCAGAAAAATAGCTTGCTTTCAGTTTTTTATAATTTTGCAAAAATTAACTGCAGACTGAAGCTTCCCATGCTGGGCTTGGAAAATGTGAGTTCAAGTGGTTCATCTGGCTCTGTAAATAACACTGCGAGGAAAGCCTCCGTCTCCCTCCCATGCCTTCGGAGCGGAAGTGTGAGCCCCACTTGGAGCTTAGCTCTAAGGGGTGCATCTTACCGATCTTCCTGCCAAGATGCATCCGGATTTAGTGACAGAATCACAGAATCACAGAGTGGTTGAGGTTGGAAGGGGCCTCTAGGGTTCATCTAGTCCAACCCCCTGCTCCAGCAGGGACACCCGGAGCACGTGGAACATCCAGGCGGGTTTGGAAGATCTCCAGAGAAGGAGACTCCACAGCCTCTCTGGGCAGACATAGTCTGTCTTTGAGCATCTCCAAGTCCACGGTCAGTAGGAAATGAGGTTGGCATCCAAAAATAAAAACCTCCCAAAATTGTGTTCGCTGGGCATGCTCATGAATCTTAAAGTTTGTAGTCTAGCAAGGTTGAGATTTGGCAAAGTTAAGAGGTGCTTGTTGCTCTCGTGATGTGAAAGAGGGAATGACTAGAGTTGCATTGAGGTTGCACATGGAATTGGGACAGAGGAGAGATGAAAGATAGAGGATTGGAGGAACTGGGAAAAGAGGCAAGGATGAAGGAAATTTCCTGGGCTTCCTGGACTAGGAAAGAGGCATGGAGAGAAGAGATTGGCTCTTTGATTTTTAGTTTTTCAAAGCAAAAATTAGGAGAGATGGATTTGTAGGTGCAGTTGGAGACGTGGGCCAGAGTGGAGAAAGTCAAGTATTGAAGAAGGGTTGTTGGGATAGCAAAAGGAAAATAAATGGTTTCTCTGGTATGTAAATAAAGCACATCCCCTGCAGGGAAAGCTGAGGGAAGGGGTATTTCTGTGAGTGCGTCTCACAGAGTTGAAATAGTCTCTCAAAAATGATAGAGGAACTTGGAATTTTCCAAGGCATCCAGTACCTGCCCTGTCTCATATCGTGTGAGGTGGGACAAGCCTTACAGGCAGCTCTCTGTCCTTCACCAGCCCAGCTACACTCGTGTCCGAGGCATTGGCAGCATCGGGGTCTTGCTGCCGCCCTTACACCTTTGCACCCGGCCGTCTGTGAGAAGCACAAGGCAGGGCAGGTTGGTGAAACGCTGCTTCCCTTCGCATTATGTTTCAGCAGCGAGAGCTCTTCAGTTCTGCTGAAGTGCAGGCGTCAGCCTGAAGTCAAATTCGTGTCCTTATGGCTGCTAAAAGGCCTAATAGTAGGTTCAAGTTACTGCCAGGCAGTAGACATCAGAACTCAAATCTAGAGTAATAAAAATACGTTTAGCTGAGCTGCATTACTGTGCAAGCTATTGCACAGATTAAATCAATTTTCTCCGTAAAATAGTTGAGGGTTGTTTATTTTCTTGCACCCCTGCTGTATAAATGTGTGCTTGAGAGCAGAGTTTTTTTCTGTCTTGTGTGAGAACTGGACATAAATGTCAGGTCATTTTTTCCTTGTCCTCTGAATGATCGAGAGGCATGTCTTTTAGATTTATACTGGTTAATGGAAATCTTTTCCAAGTAGGCTCTACTAATACAAATTAAAAAAAAATATTATGAGTGCAATAATCCAGTTGGCAATAGATATATCAAATTAAGCCACTAAAAATATAAAAGTTGCTAAGCAGACACTGTAAAGAGAGACTAGAAGGAAGGATTTTTTTGAAAAAAAAAATAAAAAGAGTTTTTATAGATGACCCTGATACTTTTAATGTGAAACAGAAATCTTAACCATTACTTCTAGGGCTAAAGATACTGTGTTTGTTGGCTTAGAATGAATTAATTTTCCTTTGTTTTTTAAAGAAACATTACATGCTGAAGCCTCAAAATCACATAAATGACAGAGATGGAAAAAATCAACTTAAAAAGATGAGAGAGAATGCAAAGAGATTTTTGCCAAAAGAAAAAAAAAGAAAAGAAAAAAGGAATGAATACTTTAACGGCTTCATGTCTACTTTTGATGGTGCCTATTTTTTTTAATCAAGTAAATGGCTACTTTTGCGAATTTTCCATTACGTCTTTAATATCATACATAATATTCATACATTTGTCTTGGTAGAAATCTGAACTTTAGAAAGACTGAATTTCTAGCTACAAAAAATAACTGTAGCTAATTTGTGATTTACATTTTCTCATCTTTATCAAGTGTTTCCACATATTTTATCATTTATATAAAGGGTGTATCCTAAGCCTTTATCTGGACAACTGTTAAAAGTACCACTGTATGTTTGATAATAACCAATTATTTTTAATTAGCTCCCAAGTTTTTGCTCTGGTTTACTGTTTGTGCTGTATTGTTTGGTGTGAGTAGGATTTTGTCTGGACGTGAATTACAATAAGGCCCATAATGCCAGTGGTATGTGATGGTGGCAAAGATGATCTCTTGCTTGCAAGTTAATAACCATGTGCTCTTGCAGCCTGGCCCTTGCTTCATCTTGCATCCCGTGTGCCCTTTTCCTTCATGGAAAAAGAGGACCTGTGCTGCTCAAAACTTCTAAAGAAGCATTAAACATCAAAAGCCTGAGAGAGCTGGGCCTCTTCAGCCTGGAGAAGGGGGGCTGAGAGGGGAACTGATCAGTGTGTATAAGTACCTGAAGGGAGGCAGTGAGGAGGATGGGGCCGGCCTCTTTTCAGTGGTGGCCAGCGATAGGACAAGAGGAAATGGCCACAAACCGAAGCACCAAAAAAGTTCCACAGGAACTTAAGGAAACATTTCCTGACAGTGAGGGTGACGGAGCCCTGGCACAGGCTGCCCAGAGAGGTTATGGAGTCTCCTTCTCTGGAGATTTTCAAAACCTGCTTGGATGCGGTCCTGTGCCACCTGCTCTGGGTGGCCCTTGCGTGTGCAGGGAGGTTGGTCTCTAAAGGTCCCTTCCAGCCTTAATGATTCTGTGATTAAACAAAGATCATTCACTGGGTTTCTCTGAGTTTCAAAGGTCATTCACTGAGCTAGGAGGAGTTTGTTTTGCTAGCTTTCTACTGAAGTTAAAGTTACTGAAGTTAAGGTTTGTAGTAGTGAGATACGTATCAGATATAGTATGATATTTCCTAATTTCCTTTGAATTTGCTTATCACAAGTACATCCACCTCAATTTGGGCTTTATGAAAACCTCTCCACTTGAGCACTAGACAGCCATCTCCATTTCACCCGCCCTTAGCAGGGCAGGGCCCTGTCTATTGAAGTGGATGCATCCTGCTCGCTCACACTGACCGCTCCACCATCAGAGCTGCCCCCTGCTGCCTTTTTAATCTATCCAACTAACTGAAGTAGAACACAGTTTAGTTGCTTTTTCCTGGTCTTTCAAGTCTCCAGGCAGTAAAAAGATAAAACAGCAGCTTCAAATCTGTGGTTGGAAGGATCACCTGCAAGTAAATTGTCTGCAGTTTTAATCCCAAGCATTTATTCCCCAGTCCCTTGCACTCTCTTTAGAAGACAACTAGGCACAAACCAACAGATGTTGCTAGTGGTGTCTTTTCACTATTTGCTTTGAATACTCTAAGGTCATGCATCTCATGTGGCCTTGAGGTTGCTGGAGGTACATCTTTTGTGACAACCGCTGGCATACCAAACATCAAACAAACAAAAAAGTAATATTTAGTCAAGTTTATCAATTTTGTCTGTTTTTTTTTTTTTTAATCTTTCCTTCTTGCTAGATTTTCTGTGAAATAGTAAGATTCTTTTAAAGAGCTATATATTTTTATCATCTTTAGCAGCTTTTGAAATTTGATTGTGAAGCATATAAGGAACTATGAAACTATTTTCTTATCTTATGTTTGGGAACTGGTTGCTAAGGTCTAGCATGGGTGCAGGAAGAGAATCATTTTTTTCAGCTGTGCTTGTAGAGGAATTGCAGACTGATTAGGCCAGTGGAAGGGCTGGGAGAGCTCATGTTTGGGAACTGCTGACCCCCACTTCCCACCTGCAGTGTCAGCATTGGCCTCAGGGCAAAGTTCGTAGAGCAAGGATGTGAATGGGATGGGCAAGGAAGAGATGTGTATCCACAGCACAAAGACGAAGAAATCCTTGATGGCATGAAGTGAGAAACAGTATTTGCTACCCTGCAAAGTGGCTACCTGAATTTAAGTAGAATTGCCTCCCATATTGCACATGTTAAATATAACAATTACCAGAGCTCAGACTTCTTGTGCAACTGGCCACAGTGGGTCTGAAATCATCTTTCTGCAGCAGGGTCGATACTTTTATAGTGATCTATTCCTTCACCATGTGAAGCATCTTCAGTTCTGTTGGCCGTAAATTATAGGGACAAGCGCTTACTTCAGCACCTCCCTTGGTGAATATCCCAGTAGGGGTATGATCTTTTCTCCACATTGTCCTTTTCCTGTCATCAAGAGTTAACTAAGCTCCTGCAAAAGTCCAAGGCAATCTGCCTCTGTAGACAGGCACAATATACATGATTAATGGTCTCTGTTAACATGATAAGTAATACCGTTTTAATGGCAGGCTGTCCAGATGCCAGAGTGAGATGATTAACTATAAGTTAGTGACCACTCAGTGACCAAATCTTACCCATATTTTTCAGTGTAGGTGGGACGTACATGCATCAACTTCAGGAAAAATGATGCTTTTCGGATGCTTGTTCTTAGCATGATATGTAAGGGAGGCGAAGGGGAGGTTCCCCACATTCAAATCATCTTTGTCAAAGTAGTTTGGTAGAAAACTCTGTCTTGAGTGTCAAGAGCTTTTACTGATTTGTGCATAGGATATAGTCACTGGTAGGTTTTTATAAAAAGACGAGTCATTGCTCAGTGATGCTCCAGAGAAGGTACTGAGCTCTCCTAGGTGTTACATAGCTGTGCCTGCAGAGTAGAGAAATGACCCCATCCATCTCTCACTGCCTCTCCCAGATGACACGCCAGTTTCAGTAATTAGCTTTCAGTGCCACCCCAAGCCTGATGCTGCCCTGTCTCATTGCAAAAAACTCCCTTTCCTGCTAAGGGGAAACATGGTGCCACTGTCATGAGATTGCTGCATTTTCCAGAGCCCAAAGTGAAGGAAGAGCTCAAGCAGGGAATGAAGTGTTTGCAGGACAGTACAGACATGTGGAGCCATAGACAGGAGGGATAGGGATGCACATTATCAGGGAGTAAGGTTTTGGAAAGGCAGCTTCCAGAAACTCCCCAGAATGCAATGGAAAATCTCAGGAAGAGATAGCAAGTCCTGCACTGAAATTGTATGTTTACATTTCTCATGCCAGACAGAGTGGTACTGTTTCTCATGCATCTCAAAACGCATACGTTCATATGTGCAAAAATGCCACTAGCTTATTGTCGCATCAGAAAAGCATCTGATTTCTGAATGTTGTTTTACCTTTTTGCAAGGCAAACTGATGAAGGCACAAGAGGGCTCTGCGGCCTCCTAGACACTCCCAGAACTCTGGCAGGTTAAATGTGACAGCATGGTAAAGGGGACTTCCATTCCCCTTGCAAACAATAAATCCCTGATGGGACCTAACTGAAGGAACTTTCTAAAGTAACTTTCTGAATTTTCAGGAAGGTTCCCTCATGAAGCATTTGTTAAGGGACCTTGTAATGCCTTGGGTAAAGGGGAGAAGCCTTGCAAGGACAGAGAAGTGGATAAAAAGGAAAAATTAGAAGTTAGGCATAAATGATCAATTCTCAGAATGCAGTATCGCAACATATTCATAAATATTTTCAAAAAAAAAATGGTTAGTGAGGAAATGCTGCTTTCTGGCAACAGCAGCAGTAGTGATGAGCACCAGTTGTGGGAAACCACAGAGATGAGGGACTTGGTGATAAAATGGCAGACTAAACATAGTATGAATGAAGGGGACCAGGCTAATCGTAGACCAAGATACTTTCATCTGGGAAACAGACAGCATCTGCCAGATGTCAATGAATCATGGACAGCGCAAAAAAGGGAAGGGCTGCATATTAAAACATAAATAAATAAATAAATAAGAAGTGGCCATCCAGTGGCCTGGCTGGCAGCTAACGGATTCAAAGCAAGCTAAATGAAGTAGCTCTTTGCTTGGCCTCTTGCCACAGGATGTTGTGGATGCTAACTGTTCACATGGATTCAAGAAGAGACTGGACAAGTTCATGGCAGAGAAGTCTATGCGCGGCTGTTAAATATAACAGACCACCTCTGGCTCAGGAAATGCCTGAGGCAGAAAGTGTTGGAGGCTGGCAGGCTATTCTGGGAAAATATGCTCCATCTCTTCTTGCGCTCCTCTCTAGGCATCTGGTTTTTGGCTACTGTCAGACAGACTGCTCAGCTACACGGACCTTTTGTCAGCGGCTGCTCTCGTGTTTTGATACTGTCTTCGCCCACGCCGACACAACACCTGGTGGCTTCGTGGTCGCTCTGAGCTCCCCAAGGGCTCCCAAAGTGAAAACTTCTGGTATGCTCTTTTCTAAAACCCTTGTGCTCCAGAGTGCAAAACCCAATCCTGCTAGGAGCTAAAATCCTCATCTACTGATTTGCTGGGGAGAAGACACGAAATTTTGCTAGGGGCTTAGTACCTTACCCATCTATGCCTGATTGCTCCAGGCCTGCAAAGACTGTATTTCTGTATTCAGGTGAAAAAACGGAAGGCAACACTTTGCTTCCCAAGCTGTTACGTGCCTTGCCTAACGCTGTGTTTCTGAGCAGTTCTCCACAGGGAGTGTGAAACTTGTTGTTGTATCTCTTACCTGCTAAGCCCTGACCACAGGGAAGCTGAAGTGAACTTCTTGGCCGTCTTCTCACGGGTTCTCAGCACAGAGAGACCTGCGGTCATGCACTACCTGCACAGGGGTTGTGCTCCACAAGGTCCCCAAATGCCACGGGGACAGGAGAGGCCCTCCCAGACTGCAGGCTGTCTTTAAAGCTAGTAGAAATCCGTAAACACTTTTTGCAGAAATACTGCGTGCCAAATTTTAGCTTAAAAAAGACAGGCTAGACCCAGAACAAGAGAAAGAGAAGCAGAAGAGCAGCTGCTTATGGTGAGGAAATTGCCCACGTGTGCTCTATCCCACTCGGTCTGCAACCATGTCCAGGGCATAAGCCATGGTGCCTATAGCTTTATGGTGATGTCCTGCTAACTTTTATGGCAGAAAGTTGTGGTAATGCTGTAAAAGATCTCTGATTTTTTTTAAGTTTCATAGCCTGCAGCTTTGTCAATTAAACTAATATGGTGCCACGTGTGAAAGACAGCCTAGACAAATGTAATGAAGATGTAATTCCTCTCTTTTTCACAGTTCAAGGTTTTACTTGAATAAGGCCAGCAAATTGAAAATAAGCTTTAGACAATAAAAAAATGGTTTTGGAAGAAGCATTTTTTCCCCTCATTTATCTATATATCCAAATCTATTCATGTTTGTGTCTTTTTTATTTTTTTTTCTTAAACTGTAATTAGGGAAAAATCACTAGGATACATCAATTGCTATGAAGATTCAGGCATTGAATGTCACAGGTCAAAAAAGGGGCTGCTTTTTCAAGTTCCTCTCATACAACTTCTCCTCCAGGGAGAATTTGGGACACCCTGGCATACTTTGTGCCTTTAAGATGGTTGTGTGGACTCTTTGTAATCAGCACCAGAACTTACCTCTAGCATGTGCTCAGCCCAAGGAGTCCCCTCCAGTGGAGCACATTGGCCTCTTGGTCTCTGCTTCCTTTAATTCATTTTCAAATGGGGCTGTCAGTCGCTCTGATCATCTCAGACATAAAAGTCCATATAAGGGCGGTGTACTGCTCTGGGAGGTATTTAGAGTACTTAAATAATTGACTCTGATAAATGGTGAAAATTAAATCCCATTTCGATGACAGGAAGGCAGAGCCTGATCAGCAAATACAGATTTGGTGCAAATTGTACAGTCACCACGTGGCAATTTGTGGCTGTGTGAGTAATTCCAAAGCTAGCCTGAAGGAGGCAGAAATGTTGTCCGAACCATCAGCATAAGGTCGCTTCTTTGGTGCTTGAAACCTTTTGCCTACTGCTGGCCCTGGGCCCACACAAATACCCAAACACAGCAAGGAATATAAACTCACAAGGGTCTCAGCTTTCATAATATGACTAAGTTGTTTTGATTTAAGAGTGCTCTTCTTGCCAAGATTGGAAAAAATTAGTCGATTCTCTTCACGGCTGGATGTCAGAGTACACCAAGGTTTTCAGACACATGCCCCAAATGCTCTCACTTAAAGGAATGACCGGATCAAGACGCAAGCATTGGAAAACTTAACTCTTTCTTAAATTTTGTTTCTCAGGAAGCTGGAAAGAAGTAGGAATGGCAAGGCTGTCAAGTTTTTTTCCTTGTTCTGTTTCAAGACTGAAGACAAATTCAGTCATTCAGGTCCCCTTCCATAGGGTGCAGGGCACTGGCAGGAATTTGCTACAGAGCAGCAAGGCTTCATGCTTGCACCGCGCACACAAAAAAGGTATAAAAAGCACTGTTGCCATTTAAGTGTATTCTGGGTCTTCTTTAGGGCCATCAATTGCTGCTCCTTGGTATGTAATCTTAGGCCTCTCTGTTTTTAATAAGCTGTTTTTCCTGTAAGGCCCTTGCAGCTCAGTTCAAATATAGGTTTATAGCATGGAAAATCAGAGCAGTGTAGCAAAGCAGCCTTTAGGAAGACCTGTCACTGCAAAGGAATCCACATGTTTCTGGCTTCCTGGCACATCTGTAGGCCTATGTTTATTCGTTATTAAAGCTGGTGTTTCTGTTTTCATTAGGAGAACCGTTAAGGATTGAGGGGTCAATTCAATTGCCCAAACACTGGCATTTGGCGCCATTAAAGATGTGCAGGATGTTCAAGGCATCCAGAGAGAACAGGCAGGGTGATGAGGTACCCGAGTAGCCCCTTTGCACGGGCACACAGAGGCCAGGCAGATGCCCTCAAACGTCTCGCATGGTTTTAACTGTCCTGGCTTAAGCAAACACACTCCAAGGGTGACAGGGAAGGTCTCTGTGGTGACGGTCAGACAGGCTTTCCACTGGGCTGCAAGGACACAAAAATAAACCACAGGGGCTTACTGGGCAGACGAGGCTAGAAACGCTGCTGTGTGGCGGTATCGTCATTCTGTAACGCTGCCTGTTGTAGCTTTTATAAAAACTTATTTTCTCTTATACAGACAGTTCATGCTTCCTTTTTAAGACCGAAGTGTCTCTCTGCCGAGGGTCTCCGGGCCCTTCCCCAGCTGCAAGTGAAGGAGCCAGCAGAAGCTGTAGCGCTGGCTGCATCCCCAGCTGAGGGGCAGGGGGTACCTTCACCAGAGCCTGGGAATGGCCAAGGATGTCCTAGCACCTCCGGCAGCCGCGAGACATGGCTTGGCTCTGCCCGAGGCCCTGCTTGGGACACGGCTCGGCTCTGCCCGCGGCCCTGCAGCTGCAGCAGTGCTTCCCGCGAGTCCCGGCGTTCGGTGCAGAAAGCCGGAGCCTTTGGGCGGCTGCGAGGCTCCCCCGGCCGCGGCGGGGGCTGCCCGCGCTTCCCGCTCACGGCCCACCAAGATGGTGCCCATCCCGCGGCCCACCAAGATGGTGCCATCCTGTGATGGCTGCCGAGCAGGCGCGCGGGGCCACGAGCGGGGCAGCGGCTTCAGGAGACCCGCGAGGCTCCCTTGGTTTCTGCCTTCGAACCCCCGTGCGGCTGTGGTTCATCTGGGCCACGCGCGGACCATTGCGTGCTCCACAGGGTAGCGAGGAGCTGCGCTGCAGCACATCTTTGCTGCACCAACCGGGTCATTTGCTCTTCCTCCTTGTTCCAGCTCTTATTCCCTTGGCATTTTTGCTTAGTTTTTCTCACTGTTCCTGCTTCTGCTGTACCTTCTACACCCTACCTGTTACTTTTGGGGTTGAAATCAGCATATTTTTCTTCTGCCAAAGAGAAGATGGCAAAGAGCTCTCAGAAATCCTTGATGCTCTCATTTGCTCCCTCAAATGGTCAAACTAGGAAGATTATAGCATAAACCATTCACAGTGTGAATAATAGGGGATTGAGAGACATACTGTCCTTCAATTCAGACTCTGAAATGTTTAAAACTATCCATCAAATTGTATTTTATTTGTGATGGTATTTTTTTTTTTTTTTTTTTTTTTTTTTTGGTCATTAGCCATAGACATTTAATAGCTCCTTGGAAAGTACAGGCATGGAAAAATCTGGTAGCTGATGATAGCACTGAATTAATTTACTTTTGTATGTGGATGTTTCCTGTAAAAAAGTAATCCTGGATCATTACCCAAGGTGAACAATTCTTTTGTAAATGATTGTTTTGAAGTGCATTGCTTGTGATATCCGCTGCAAGCAACGTCAGCCAAAGCTGCTAAGTAACAATATCCTACTTAAAAAAGTAGTCGTGCCTCACGTATATCCTCATGGCATGCAGAAAGGTTATTCCATGTTTCATTTTGTAAGAGAGAAAGGTCTTGAAGGATTTAGTCTGAAGACAATTTTCCCCATCTCTATTATTCCAACATTTCTAATAGGAGTAAAAGTAAGTTCTTTTAATGAACAAGATGATTATATTTATATTTCACTTAAGTAATAAGAATTGCCTTAAATAAAGACATGTATTGGCATAAAGATTAAAAAGCTGTAGTTCCTACAGCATTCAATTTATTCTAGTATCAGGCATTTAACGCACTAGAAAAATAAAATCATTTCAACCCATTAAAAGATATTAAGTATTTAAAGTTTCACAGCAGCACCAAAGCACAAATGCATTAAATAAGTATTCTAGTTCTTTGACTCTCAGGCATTCACGTCAGTTTTGAAAACTGGATTCTGCTGTTTCCATATGTTTGACCTGACTCCGAGGGCTGCCTGCTGCCTGCGCCTCCCTGCGAAGGGCCCCGTTTGCGACAGCAGGGGAGGCTTCTTCCAAGGCGCTGGTGGCCTGAAAACGCGATCTGTGAGCTGGTCTCTGCGGCCTGAGCAGCCTTCCCTCGGCCCTGCTGCATCCCTACACGCGGGTTACAGGCTCACCAAGGGTCTGTTGGTACGTGGTGATGCATTTGGATTTCTCCTTTCTGAAGAGTACATGGTTTGTCAGATCCCTGCAGATCCAGGAAAGGCAGGGCAGCATTCAGGTGGGAACTCGGGAGGGTCAGTTTGGACTAATGAAGAGTTTAGGGCTTTGCATCATGAAGAGCTAAAAATGATTTTGCAGTCTTGCATGAAGTTTCTTAATTGTGGGGTCTCAGACTTTTATGTTCGTCTTGTGTGAAAGTGGTTTATTCATCATGCATCTCTTTTCATCATATTATCTAATTGGGAATATTAGTTAATGTCGCAGTTCTCATTTTTCCTGGACTGATGTTATATTTCCTTGTAGCCTGACCAAATTCAAAACACAGAGGACTCTCTTGTACTGATACGTGCACTTATATCTTGGTCTACTCTTTTGATAGCATCTGTCTCAGCATTATAATCTAGTTCTCTGCTACACTGGCAGCCAAGAAATGTGACGCTCCAGGATCAAAAATGCTTCTGGTTGTGTTTTTTTTTTTTTTTTTTTAAAAGATGTAACTATTTAAATCTCCTTGACTTGTGAAATGGGATTAATTTCACTGATACAAAATAAAATATTTTCAGAACAATTCAGAATATTTTTTAAATGTTGGACTTTTAGTCTTGGGTTTGATTCAACCTGTGTTACATTCCCTTCCTTCCCAACCTGACCAACTTCCCTCCAAAAAATGTCCCAGTTCACTGTTTGAAGAAAAACACTTAAAAACAACTAAATGAAATGATAGCGACTTCCAAGTAAAACATTTGGACTTCATCAACATGTATCATTTTACTGGGTTTAGCATGATTCATTTTGATGTATAGCTCCATTCTGCAAACACTTCAAAAAATGTTTTCTCCTAGTTCAGGGTAAAGCAAAATTTGAAACCTGCAGTGTGTTAGGGGAAAATGGCATTTGCAGATTTGGGCTGGCTCCTTCCAGGAGTCTCTGGCTTTACATGTTCAACCATTCACCATGCCTCTTGTATAGATGGCAGAACATAAGATATAGGCCGCCTTTACAGGCATTTGATGATCAATAAATGAGTCTTACAGACAGGCCCACTGTTAATAGCTCTGATTAGCGAGAAGCACTGATAGGAAATTGGATCTAAACACTGCAAGATTTTATGGGTTCCTGTGGAATGCAATCTTTTCCTGGAAAGGGCTGTGGTTACTTGACAATTCGGCTTACATACTTTTTATATCTTTTCATCTCCCACTGTGATCTTGATCTCCCGTTAGGTCAGCCGCGAGCTGTGGGCCTTGTTCTGGGCTTTCTAACTACCCTGGCTTCCTCTGGAACTTGCTAATAAAACCAACGTATTTCATATAAATCTCCTGGAGTGAAAAATCACGATCTGATAAGATTGACAGAATGAACTGTTGAAACCTGATGCTGCATAAACTGACTTCCCTTGCGGAGCAGCCGTGTTGGTGCTTTGTTGAGCAAGAGCTCCACCTAAGGGGAAAGGACTAAAATCCTCACCGAGGCTTGTGTGGTGAAACAAGGGGGGACACCCGGCTTTCCCATCTTCCAGATTCACTGTGAATTGCTATTTTGCTAAAACGCACTGCCAGAAGAATCCGCAAAGAAAATAGCTCTAGTGCTAAGCAGGGAAAGTTGGGCACCGTAGAAGTGATGATACTAATGCAAGAGGATTCGTTTTCTCCTGTGCTAAATTGCAGCAGTTTGGGGGATGTCCTGGAACCAGCTGCAGCAAGGCAGGTCTGAGCATTTCACACACACGTTAGCAGGGACTGCTCCTTCACATGGCTCCGCATGCGCGTGTTTGCGCGCTGGTCCCTCTCCATCTGGATTGCCACTCTTCCTCGTCCAGTACGGTGGTGCCGTTTGCATCGCACCTGGCAGAAGGAGCACAGCTTTTGCAAGGATGCCTTGCCTTGGCAAAGGCTCTTCAATATCTTCAGGCTGTAGCAGCAGCTAGCCCTGCAAGACAGTTTGACAGCAGCAGTGTAACTTAATGTGGATGCTTCTGGGAATGCCTTGCATGATTAACATTTTCTCACAGCTCTCATTCATGACAAATTGGCAGACAGTTCCCTATTACTTTTTTTATTACCTAATGTAATTTGTCTGGGAGCTGTCATCTTCTGAATTTAAATATGGCTAGAGACAGCCTCTCTGTCTAGCAAGAGGCGAATGTGAATCTCCAGCAGCTGCCTTCTCTTCTGCCGTTATGAGAGCTCTCCTGCTTTGTTAGCACTGAGCATTTTAACCCTATGGATTATCACAGCAAACCAAAAGATGTCTCCTTAATTACTGCCTATATCCTGTTCCTTCTAACGTTAATGAGACTCAGCACAAAAGAAAGAGGTAGGGAGCGCTTGCACTGCTGTCCCCCTATATAGATAAACATTTGCTTGTGTTGTAAAACATCAACACTGTAGTCGGTGGTGGTGTCGCTGCACCGCTCCCCTGTGACGTTACCAAAGTAAACACTTCCATAATAGGAATTACAATAACTCTCTGGGGGAGAAAAGGCTGCATTGTCATAGAGGAAGGTTTCCTCTGCTTGCTTGCAGCGCTGCTCACATCACGTCCTTCCGCTGCGCTCATTAATTGCTCTGCTTACCATGGTTAGTATGTTTGCCGTTGGGTCCAGCAGGCAGCTGTCAAGCAAAGTTCACTCAGGGTAGACAAGGGATAATTGCTTTTGTGATGAGCAACATTTGTTTTCTATGGCATCGGTCTTATGTTTCTAGTCATCATTCCCAAAAGATGCTAGGTCCAAATCTGCCTGTCCAGCTTATATTAAATAACACCTTCCTGTGCAACAAATGGTACTGACTTAAATGCCCTCACTTGAGGAGGGCAATGCACAGCAGGAGAATTGCATGAATTTTATATTTTTAAGAAAAAAAAAATGCATGCAGCTTAGAGGGAGGATTTTTGCTTATGTTCAGTCTACATTCAATTGCATCTGGCTCTAGAGTAGAAAGCATCAAACAGATGTGTGCATTGACTCCCAGTGTATAACTGAAATTTGGGAAGGTCTCCCTGGCCACTCTGGATTTTGTGAGGATCTGCCTGGTGATTTATAAGGTCTCCTTGGATGTCTTTGCTTTCAAACTGTAAAGACTGAACTTTGGTTTAGCAGTAGTTTCAGCACAGGCAAATGCTTTGTGGGAAATTGCCCATAACCTGTGATATGTAGGGACTCATATTTATACTACCTAGTGTTCAATATCTGTTTGTTTAATAGATCTGATTTATGGGAAGAAAAAACGAAACAAAACAACAAAAAAAGCATATCTGGCTGTAACACATTGTCTCATGCTCTCCATTAGTAACTTTCTCTGCTAAAACCAAAACTTTATAGGGATAAGACATTCTCTGAGTCCTGGATGCAAAAGAAGAAGAATACACTTTCAATGTCAGAAAAACAATTGCAGTTTTGGTCTAATAGTTTTGACGTGTGGGAAGTAATCCAAGGAAGGTGAAATAGCCCAGAAAATACAGTATATTGGACAGAGAGTGAGTATTTCACTGTCCCAAAGCAGCAGATGTGCAGAAGGCTGGAATTTTACTGATCCTGTTTGTTAAATGTTGTTAAGACTTGCTGAGCTTATGACACCAAAGAAAATGATGTTGACTCTGAGATGTGGAGGTGCCTGACAATGTATTTAAATGAGCAAGGCAGACAGTAGTGTTTTCTGGGTTAAATAATGCAGCATTATGCTCTACTTAACTCTGAAGTCATTTTTCCCCTTTATCATACATGCCACCATTGTGATCTTCTAGATTCAGGTATTTAAAGTCTTCATCTTCCTGCACCGAAGTGGTGTTTTGCAGTGTGCACAGAGGGAAATTTGGACAAGAATGCTTCAGTTCTTCTTCACTCATGTGCAGAGTCTGGTCAGAGCTCAGGTTTTCGTAGGTGAATTACTACATTAGCTACTTCTCTTTAAATAAACCTTGCATTTCAGTATGTTGTGATTTTCTGAAGGCTCTCCAGAAAAAATATAAGCTCCCTTTTGTTATGGGGTCCCTAACACAAAAGGAAAACAATTTAATCCCAGCCCTTTCAGTTCTGTGCATTTTAGCACTCCCATGTTCTGGTCAGGACAATTTTCGATTCCTGTGTGGTTTGTGTTCCTGAGCAGCATCCCAGGTTTCTGTTTTGCAGAGCAAGCTTGTACATTATAGGCAATGCTGAGATGGTATGCCTAAGTCAAGCTAACAGCCCAGAGCAAAAAGACCACAGAAAAATAACATATGAGAATGTAGGAAGAAAAATTGTATAGAGGAGCCAAAGCACTAATATTTCTCTGATTAAGAATCACCTATTGCCCATTCAACTTTATGCAACGCTTCTTAAAATAATGAGGTCCCGTCAGCATAATGAATTTCCTCCGGCTCATCTGAAAATCTCTTTTTCTGGATGTTTTGGCTGCCCTCCACTTTGACTACATAGCATTTTTTCTTCATTGTGAAATCCCACTTGAATTTAAGTTGAACAGAAAAGAAGAAAAAATCTCCAAAATAGCAAATGACAGTTTGAAAGAGCAGGAGTGGCCCAGACTGGTAAAAGCAAAAATGCTAAAGTCTGCATTTCTGTGTGGCACTCGAATGACCATTTTTTGGAGTTGCACTTTTTGTTTTAAAGGACAACTCTATAAAAATCATCTTCTTTCATACTAAAGCTAGTCCAAATCAAAATCACTGGTTTTATGTTTTCTTTGTAAAACTTTGTATATGGCTACAGTGCTATTCATATAATACAGAACTATATCCAAGCGTAAAACCACACTAAAGTGGAGCTGTGGTTTTTGGCTTGACTCCTCTGTAGCAGCCTGGAAACTCCTGATTCCAGCTAAAACTCCATCCTCAACTTTTATTTTGCCCAAACACCTAACTTGCCTGGTTTTGGACTTCCACTTGTCCACTTCCCTTTCTGATAAGGTTGTCTGATAGGCAAGAAATCATAGGCTTTGCTGCAGGCCTGAGCTCTCACTCTGTGTTGGGCCAAGGTCTCGTGAGCACTGATCATTGCTGGCCCTGGGATAGCTACCAGGTTTGCCCTCTCCTCTGCCGTCAGTACAAATTTCCCTCTTGATCAAAGTAAGGATGTTTTAATTCATGCAAACTGGATTTCAGTTTGCAGTTTTGCTCTGTAAATATTTCCCTGGAAACAGAGAAGAAGTCTGTTTTACCGAATCTGCATCTGTTTATTTTACACTGCAGGTTTAGAACTTCTATTTTTGAATTAATTGAATCCAAGCAAACATCTAATATTGAACTCATATTTAGTAAAGGTGCAATATTGGCCTCAAGATGTGGACAGCTGATGCTGCTATATTACATGATGCTACATTTACATAGGCTTATGAAGTCGCTACCAGAGAAAGCAGAGACCACTTTTAATATGTTATGTATACACAAATGGTGAAGAACTTACTTATACACTAAAATAGAAAGACTCTAAAATTTAATCTAATGAAAAAATCTCAAATCCAATCTAATGGGTGATCTAATTGGAGATCCAGGCACAGAGAAGCAAAGTGACTTGGTCAAAATGAGAAAAGCAATCAGCAGATTTGGGATGTAAACCTAGGTTCCTGTTTTCCAGTGTCCCTTTCCATTAATATTTGCTTTTTCCTGTACTATCTCTTCCGACTAACCAGTGGAACTGAAGACAATTTGGACTTTATTTGTGATTTCTTCAAGCAGTGGATGATTCACCCTCTGGCCGTGCTAAGGATTTTTTTTGTGGTTTTTGGCTGGTAAATATGCAATTAACAACTTTACTGGAAAACAATGCTACTTTAACTGCTGGAATGATATTTTTAAAAACAAGCAGTCCGCAGATGATGGACATTAAAAGACCTTCAAATGTAAATGGAAAGTATATCCAAAATAAATTGTACTCGGAAAGAATGAGGACCAGAAAAGGCATCCTTCTGTATTTCCAAGGAAAGATTGGTACTGATAAAAATCCCTTTCTCCCCCCTCTCTTTGATGATTTGGATTTAAGATGAAGAAAGTTTTTGAGTTCAAGAGAGGACAGCCAAGAAGCTAGCCCTTACTTGTACCTCTTATAATTGAAGGAGAATTTTTTGTATGGCTGGAACGTAACACTATGAACACCAGGAGTTTAAGAGTTTTCACATGCTTCCATGTCCTACAGGCATTGGATAAACTGTATTATGGCACATGCTGAACTGGCAAACTGTACAAACTGTACATCTGGCAAAAGAATCTTTGCTTATTTTGAAGATGCTAGTTATAATTGGGTGCAGCATTTAAATGGGGATAATAACTCTAAAACCTGCCCAGCTCCTTACATATAGTGAAATGTTCAAGAAGATGAACAATAATAACCTTTAGTATTAATATTTCCCTTTGCCAAAACATATGTTTCCTAAAACTGAGTGTGTTGCTCACTCTCAGTGTCTATTTCAAAATGTCAAAGAAATTTTTGCTCAGACTCAGCTTTGAGAAGTGGTTTCAGCCTGGTGGTGTTGACATCTGGGAATCCTTACAGCAAAATCTATAAATGTCCACAACCAATCGTGTGATTCCTCTGGTTAATGTTCTTATCTAGAGAGATATATAGGAAGCCCCATTCGACATGCAGCTAGTACATGCGCTGCAGTTCCTGAGTATGTAAATGAAGAAAAGGTGAAGAAAGGGATTTTTATCTGCCTTCCAAAATAATGGATGTTATCATAGATGAAGAATAAGCAAAGAAAATAGGAAAGAGAAGGAAAGAGATATGAAATAAATACAAAATGCAAATATATAAAGATTGTGAGTCTTACAAGTTTGATAGCTTTAATTTTTGTCCTTCTACCCTACTCAGAAGAAAGAGATGTTCTGTTGCAATGAAATTCTGTGACTTTCAGGTGACTCTGTCATTTAATATAGCTTACAGATTGACTAGGGTTGTACAGTAATGCAGGTCTGTAGCTCGCTTGCTCTCTCAAAGCCTCACTTTAAGAAGCCCATGTGTAGAGGGATGTGTTTTGGTAGCTGGCACCTACTGCCCATGGGAAAGGCTTTCTTTTTTTATAATAGAAGGAATAACAAAGCTTCATTTCCCTATTGAGAACACATTCAAAACTATCCATGGAAAAATTTTAGACACTGTGAAGATAACAATGAACTGAAGGATGAAAAGTGGTATTTTATGTATATGAATTAGTTTTGCAATAAAAAATAATGATTCAAAAACCTCTTTTCATGAAATAATATTTTTTTTTGGGGGGGGGGCTCAATACTTGCGTTCATTGCACACATACTTTATTTTCTTGCTATGTCTGAGACAAAATGGAAAAGCTTACTGCATATTTAAGACATCTCATTAAAAGAACAAATTGAATCCTAGCTTCCTATGACAGGGAGGAGTGAAATAATGCCAGAGCTGCTGTGTGTCTCATTCCTTCTCAGTCTGATGGAGAGACTTTGAGAATATTTACTGCATTTAGCCCTCCATGTGAGGGAGGGGGAGGAAGAGCAACCTGCGGTTTCTGATGGGGCCTGTGTACAAGTTTTTCTGTATTGCTGTCCATGACTGGTGTGACCTGGGCAATTCTCAGTGTCTATGTGTCTCAGTGTCTAAGACAGAGTTCTCCGCACCAGCAGGCCCTCCCAGGCAAAGACAGAGGTGGCAAATGTCCCTTGTGCGACAGCCCAACAGAAAACTTCTAGACTTGCTTGCTGCGAGAAGGGCTTGGTCACCCACTGTGAAGCATTCGGTACCTCAGACAATTAGCAGGCTCTCTCTCAGCTCATTGTTGTGCTGGCAGTTTGGGGGTTTGCTCTATTGTTTGCTTCATTCTAAAATAAAATGGACTGTGTGCTTCATCTAAAGGAGCTAATTGTTGCTGAAAAAGAGTGGCCAAAAATAAAGCGACTTTGAAAGAATTCATTTACTCAGCACGATTGAAACTCAGCTGTGGTGTGGAAAGCAGAGAACAGTTTTCTGGTGAGAAGAGCATTAAAAAACACATGGATTCAGAAAGAGGGAGGGAGCAACTACTCTGTAATTCAAAGGCCACTGAGTGAAAAAGCAAATACATGATTAGAAAAACTAAAATGGCAGAAAAGTAGGGTTAGAATTGTGACTCTATAAACCTCTAAGATGTCATAAAGACAGAAAGTTTGGAGATTGGGAAAAAAAAAGCTATTTTTATGTGCTGTTGGTATAATAGTTAATGGTAATGGGGTGAATAGAGTTTTTAAGGCATTTCTCCCAAATAAATCAGAGCTCTGCTGTGGGCACATCTCTGGAGAGCTACTTGGAAGCTTTTGTTTCCTCATTGTGAGCACTGCCTCTGCTAGTGTGGAGATTGCATGCACTGCTCACTCTCCTTGATGAACAAGGGCATACTAACAAAGCTGGACTTATTCTGCTTATTGCAGCTTACTAATGAAAGATAAGGACATCTCCCAAAGGGACATAGAGAAGAACGGAAAGTATTATATTTATGTAGAAACAAAGGAAAAAAACCTTATCCAAGTTTGAAGGGATACACCCACAAGCATGGAGGAAGCTGGTCCATGTCACTGCAAGGAGCTTTCCTCCTCTGAAGGCAGCGGGCTTGTCCCCTGCTCCCACCTGCCTCAGCAGAAAACTGACTGCAAGCTCCTGTGAGGAGGGAAAAGACAAAAGGCAGGATCAGGGTGCTGGGAGTGAGCTCGCTTTGGCCTCCTCCCAGAATCACAGAATGCCTGAGGCTTAAAGGGACCTTTCATGATCCCTGCTTTGGCCAGCAGTGGTACTAGTTGTGATGTCAGGGCAAGCGCAGCAAGCTGATTGGCCAGCAGCGGTGCTGATTGTGATGTCAGGGCAAGCGCAGCAAGCTGATTGGCCAGCAGTGGTTCCGTGGAGCTGCCTTGTGAGGTCCTGGAGCGTATCCCCAAGTGCAGCTCTGGCTGAGGCAGGGCTGGCCGGGCAGGGCGCAGGGCTCAGACAGGGGGCCCTGAAGGCCCTATTGGTGGGAAGAGCAGGTTCCTGCTTGGCCCAGGGCTCTGGAAACCCGCAATCCATCAGGAAACCAGCACCAAGGGCAGAGGAGCCAGAGCAGCCGCTTTCTCTGCACAGCCAGCCTACTCTGAGAGCAGGAACAGCCCATCAAAATGACCAGCAGGAGTTGGAGAAGATCCTGCTCCTCGGTCAGAAACTCCTCACCAAGCCCCAGCCCCAGAAGGACATCTGAGATGGGCCTGAATCCCTTGGGAAGGTGACAGCAAAATTTCCTGAGCTCCCAGGGATAACATGATGAAAGCTGAAGCCCCAGCAACAGGGAAAACCATGCAGCATGAGAAGAAAGACCAGAGACTGTTAGGGTGGCAAGTGTGGACAGAGAAAAGCCCCACAACAGCACCCGTGAGCTGAGATGTTTGGGAGAGAGTCTCTCTCTCGCTCACTTTGTCAGGAGGAGGTAGCTGCAGTGGAGGATCAAGGCACGGAGCCAGAGACTCAGCTCGCCTTTTCGGCAGAACTGGCACCAAGGCAAGGCAGGCAGCTGAAGGCAGTAAAGAGAGCCTACAAGAGGGACATAGCTCTGAGTCTTGCGGTTCTTATGCAAGGGCACATGTAGGGGTTGCAGTAGTGTCCTTGACTGTCAGTGCTGCTGTTATAGGGAAGTTGGTGGGGATATGGTGGGGGCCCGATAGAGGATGTATCCTGGTGCACCTCATGGGAGTGTGGCTCATCTGTCCAAGGTGTCTGCTGCAATGAAGCTCCTGAGGGAGCATGTGGTTCCTGAGATGTTGCTCTGCAATGAGGACGTGGTACTTCTGCCGTGGCTGAGCACCCCAGCACTGAGCTCAGGGATGGACCATGCGCCCTCAGGGGTGAGAGGAAGGAGGTGCAGGAGGGGCGTAGCAGGGTCTGCTGCAGCAGGGAAGTGAGCAGTAAAGTGACAGGATGCTGAGAGAGATGCAACAGGAGCAAGAGCTGAGGCCTGGGCCTCCAAGGGCAAGGCCAAGAGAGGACAGCAGCTTGGAGGATAGTGACTGTGCCCAAGTTGCTCCGGAGCGCTGGGCGGTTTTGCAAGAGAATCTGCTGCGAGCATTGGCTTGGCCGCCTTCTGGGAGAAGGGTTGCAGGCAACAGAGGAAAGCAGCCAGGTGAAAGTCAGCTCTGCAGGGAACTGAAGTTGCAGAGGAGAAGTGTGTGAGATGGCAAGGGGGAGAGCCTTGCAAGGGGGAAGACATGAGGTGCAGAGGTGTCTTTGGGAAGGTAGAAGCTCTGCTGGAGCCGAAAGCGGTAAGAGAGGTCACAAACCACTGGAGAGGCTTCTACAGGAACACTGCTAGGAAGAGGATGAAGGTGGCCAAGGAAAAGAGAACTGTGCTGCCCAATGGGAGTTGGTGGATCTCAATAATCTTGGGAAGATTATTGTGATCAGGAGCGGTGCCTGAGACCTGGAAGAAACCAAATATCATTGCAGGCCAATATAGCTCAGCATCCTTAGGTGGGATTGCTACATTGGTGGGAATGCTACAGCGGACCGATATAAACATTTTTTTTTCTCCTGTGGGACAGAAGGTCTAGTTTAGATCTCGTTGGTCAAGATCTGAGGAGAGGTCCTGACAGGGTGTCAGCATGATGGGAGCCTGTTACTGCCAGTGGGGTGGGGCTGAGGAAGTGGATGAAGCTTCTCTTAAACAACTCAAGGAAATATGGGATTTGCAGACTCTCGTGCTCCTCGGGGATCTGAAACTCGTGATCACCAAAAACAACATGACACAATGCAAGCAGTTCCAGAGATTTCTAGAGGGTGTCAGGCACAACTTCCTGATATATGGCTTTGTTTAGGTCAGCCATGGCTGTTGTACAGTT
This sequence comes from Crypturellus tataupa, assembly GCA_034781795.1. Lineage (NCBI taxonomy): Eukaryota > Metazoa > Chordata > Aves > Tinamiformes > Tinamidae > Crypturellus > Crypturellus tataupa. Next base: position 40,355 of record JAWLRI010000183.1, read on the forward strand.
ATATCTGCTTTTTACTCCTACTGAAGCACTGGCTAGGGACACAGTAATCCACAGCAGCCTTGACTGTAGTGACAGGAGGTGAAGATCCTAGGGGAGTGAGGAAAGAGTCTCAGAGGACAGACCCGGGACATCAGGCGAGCACATTGAAGCTCTTTAGGGAATGCATAGATCAAATCACAACTGAAGGGTAAAGGAGATGCTAGAATCTCCTTTAGAAGTGACAGAGACATGAAGAGCATGAAGACAGTTTCTTCCTCCAAATGAGTCATAAAATTCACAACAATCTCTGATCACTGCTGAGTGGGATTTCTGCTGAGTGATTTTTGTGGCAGTGGACATGGATAAGACTGAGGTCCCCATTGACTTCTTTTCCCTAGTCTTCACCTGCAGGATGAATCAGGCCCCTCTACATAGTGAAGAGCCTTAGGGAACGGAAGAACAACCAGTAGTGGATGTGGATCAAGTTAGCTATTGCATGTAAGACCTTGTGTAGATCAGGGCAAAAGTAACAGTCATGTCCAAGAAAAGTCCCAAAATGCTACCTGCAGTCCTTAAGGTCAGTCTGCCATCACACTGTCCCTGGGAAGATCAGGGAGTGAGTCATCTTGAAGCACATTTCTGGACACATGCAGGAAAAGGTGACTGGGAGCAGCCAAGATGGATATAGCGAAAGCAAACCATGTCTGACCTACTTGATTGCCTTCTGGATCAAAGGACTACCTATGTGGTCAGGGGGAGAGCAGTGGATGTCGTTTACCTCAACCTTCCTTGTTCCCCAGTAAATTCTTTGCCTTCACCACTGAGGTCTCCCAGATCTCTGTGCTTAGTGAGATGGCTCAAGGATAGGAATGACCAACTGTGGGTGAGAACCAAGCCAGAGATTATGTGCAAGAATTCAGCCTCCCAGAATCAGTGGAACCAAGGGGCTTCACTCACTGGTGAGGAGAGAACTCAGTGACACCTTTTCAGGGCTACTCTGCATCATCTTTGAAAGTTTTGAAAGATATCAGAAGAGGTCCTCAGCAGATGGGAAAAGGCAACTGTTGCATCTATTCCCAAGAAAAGCCCAAAAGGAAAACTCAGGGAACCACAGAACTCCCAGCTCTCACTTGTGTCCCTGGGAAAATCAGGAAGTGAGCCCATGTTTTTGCACATAAAGAAGGAGGAGACTGGGGAGATCCAGCATGAATTTACCAAGGGAAAATCATGCCTGACTCCTCTGACTGCCTTCTGCAACTGAAGGACAGCATCTGTGGACAAGGGGAGAACAGCAGGTGACATGACCTCGCAGGGTGTGTGCTGGGACCTGTCCTCCTTGACACCATTATCAGTATCCTAGAGGAGACGGATGATGTTTTTTTCAGGTTAGCAGATGACACCAAATTGAAGGGACACATCTGAAGTCAGGGATACCACCAGGAAGAACTTGGCCAGTTTGAGGAACAGGCTGAGAAGAATGTAATGAATTATAACAAGGACAAAGCCAAATACTTCCCCAAGATGAAAATCACTCTGTACTTTGATCCAGGCTGCAGCCCGCCTGAGGAGCCGCTGGGAAGCAACTCTGCACAGAGGCACCTGGGGCCTCAGGGGGCACCAGCTGAGCCTGGGCCAACAGTGTGCTGCAACTGCCCAGATGGCCGACAGCATCCTGGGTTATGTGTGCAGGGACACAGGAGATTGAGTGGTATTATTCCATTCTGCTCATCACTCAGCAGAGCACATCTGGGACACCATGTCCAGTTTTGGGCAGCTCAATGCGTTGGTTAAACTGCAACCGGTTCAATGGAGTGCTCCGAGGATGGCTGATAGCTGGAGCACTTGCCCTGTGAGGAACAGCTGGGAACAAGGTTGGAGAAGAAACACTTTAGCAGGGTTCTCACAGCCTGGCCCTACTTACGAGAGGATTATCAAGAAGATGGAGCCACATCTTCTTGGGCCAATGGAGCCACATCTGGGAGGATAGGAGGCAGAGGTGTAAGATGAAAGAAGAGAGAAACAAGATTTATGCAGTCTAGAAGAAAAACCTTTTCATCCTGAAGACCATCAAGCAGTGGAGCAGGTTGCCCAGAGAGACTGTGCAGTCTCCAGCCTCAGAGGATTTAAAGTCCTGATTAGTAAAGCACTGAGCAGTCTATCCTGAGCCCACAGGAAACCCCGGAAGTTGGACCAGGTGACCTCCCTCTGGCCCTTTCAACCTGAATTGTTCTGTGATTCTGTGAATATTTTAAAACTACCCTAAACTTCCAGATTAATTTATTTGTGACCTATTTGTGTCCTTGAATTCTTGTGTCATAGTTATTTTCTTACAGAACTTTTAATCTGCAGTTTCATAGCTGAGTAGTAACATTCATCCTCAACCTGCTTCCTTAAGCAGAATAAGCCATGCTAATTTCCTCATGTGAAATCCAGTTCGTATCCCTTTATCCTTCTAACATCCCTAACAGCTCTTGTCCCGATTTCAGTTAATCTGTCTTTCATGAAGATGGTGACACTAATGTAGTAATTTGGCAAATCTAAATATAAGGTAGATGAAGAAATAATAATATTCTTCACAGAGCACTCTTGCTACTAGAAATAAACCTCAGAGCAGTAGAGCCAAGGATTTCATTTCTTCCACAGCTATACCCCGCCCATACTAAACCTGCCGCTGATCATCATTTCCTGATACTGCTTTCTATATACAGAAATATATAAATGCAGACATATTAAAAATCAGTGCCCTATAGAAATAATTAATGAATGCAAAGGTTACTATTAAAAAGGCTTTACTGACACTTGTTCTATACTTGTCTCTTACTACTTTTTATTTTTTCATTATTCCTTGTTGGAGTCATTTTTTTCTCAAAAGCTTTTATTAAGCATTCTGGGTCTAGGTGTCTTTCAAATATTTTTCACAGCAATATTGTCCTCTCTTAAATTAGATCTATTGATCTTTTTTGATGACTGATTTTTTACAGAGTCCTCATTATCTATTAGCTACTCTGGAAGTAAATTCTCATAGTTTTTTCACTGAGATTGCCAGTTTTATATTGGTAGTTTGTCAGAGAGTGTATAAATTGGCTTTTATTGTGAGTTGTTCGTTGTATAAGTATCTTTTTTTTCATTGTACAGGTTTAAAGAGCACTAGTTTGTAATTTAGTAAGTTTAAATTTGAATTTGTGAAACATGCAAATGGTTATGCCCTATGGAGAGCTCATTGGCTAAATGCTTATGAATATATAAAGGACTTCATAACTCCAATCTCACTTTTTTGTGTAGTCACAGTACTCCCTTTAGAACATGAGTGTCTTAGGGAAGATAAAAACTGAATCCAGCATCATCTTTTTGATCCCTGAAAAGATACTTGTCAGGCACAGTACTTCAGTTACTACCCAGTATATATCTACAAATATTCAATCGCTAGTTAGTTACAATTTATTTTGAAAGATAAAAATGAGAAACTTGTAAGTTAACTGAGGGCTATTAGTGTCAGCCTTACCTTTTCACCTGGATTTCCAACAGGATAAATTATTCATTTGGAAATTTTCTGCAATTCTTTCTGCTTACACAATGTTGGAATTTCTGCCATTAGATGAAAACAGAGAAGACTCAGTTTGATATCCTGTTTTGCTACCTGGCAAAATTAAGAGTCTAAGTTCAAGCTACTTCAGTTTCAGTGAGGATTCATTATTACTCCCACAGTTGCAATATACATCTCCTCTTTATTGCAAACAGTACGGGTGTGTAATGCCCTGCAGTCAAGATGCTATCAGACATTCACAAGCTGCCAACAGCAGCCCCACTGCTTGGAAGGCAATGCTCTTTCTGTAAGATATTTTTCAGAGCCCCACAGTCTCCAGTGTCCATCTAACATCCTCCATATCCACGTGGGAGAGCTGAAAGAAGAGTTGACATTTTTCATCATGTTTTGTAGAGTACCTGTTGGATTTTTCTGCTTAAATGTAAGGGGTACTATATCCCTTACTTATTTTCATAAATCTGAACTGAGCTGGAAACAACACCACCAACAACAAAGCTATAGGAAAGAACCAATACTTAACTTGGACTGACCTTTTTTTTTCTTTTTGAAAGAAGATTGTTGAGTTCAATCCTCATGGCAGTTGGAAAATAACAGTAATGGGTTAAAGTCAGAGTTTAAGAAAATACATTTAAATATATTTTTACCTAAAAATGAGTTTCCTTATCATTCAAAGACCTAAAAGTTAAATTATAAACACTTCTGGTACAAATTGACAAAAAGATCTAATAAACCAGACTATATAAAAACCAAGAGTTTTTTTTTTCAGAAAAATGTATTTGTGATTTAACTGATCATATAAAAAGCATTAAATTCTTTAAAAAATGTGTGTATATATTTTTTTTCAAGTGTTAATGGTTTCACCATTCATTGTAACTACATTCCAACGTCCTTAAACGCCAGGGCGTATTATCCTTATCTGTGCAGCGCAGCGCACATACTCTTTACACTGAGGTTACTCTCATCACCACTTCCCCAGAGCTGTTGTCCTCTGAGGCGTCTTCCTGAGGTCTCACACGGTTGAACAGATGTAACAATACGTAGCCACACTGAAATCTTGGTGAGGTCAGCTGTGTTGGGTGAACTAAGCTTCTGTTTCTAAATGCAGTCAGCGGCAACCACAGTGTCCTTCCTGCTGAGGATTCTCCTCGATTGCTCTCTTCCATGTCTGTGGCTTTATCATAATTTAACACATCCCAGTGTAGATTAACAGCCCTCCAGCGCTTAAACACTCGATAAACAGATGCCCCTTCGTGTATTATCAGTCCTGAAATTAAGAAAAGAATTATTAGTTTGCACAGAATGCCACTGGGTATCATTCTGACAGCAAATAAAGATGTAACTTCATAATGCTACAGCAATTGAATCTGGCAATTCTGTACAACTCATGCTGTAATATTAAGCAGAGCTCATTAAATTTTTGGCAACTGATAATTCCAATAAATTACACACATACAATAAGAACCGCTATTTGTGTGTTTAAGATTAGGAGGAAGAACTTGCATTTTTTGTACATGTTTATTGATGATAATTTTAAACCTTTCCATCCTATACTTAGTCAGAATCCAAATTTTACATGAAATACCCCAACCGCATAATTAGCAATAAAATTCCTTCAAATGTAACCTCAATATATATATGTCAAAACTGGCATTACCTGAGAGTGCCTAATTTAACAAAGTATATGGGTTTAAGTAAACCAATATTAACCAGTTTTGCCAGCAGATTTGTAAACTGCCCTTCTATATGAGTGTGAACATTGTCCACATTTAATACATTTTAATACTGTTTTGTACTGTTTTATATCTTTGTAGATTTTTAGTGGTTTAACTAGATCTTTAAGTAAGTTAAGATTTTTCTATAGGGGACAGGATGGTCTTAAAATGATTTAAGAATGTTTTGTAGTAGGTTTTGTACAAATATTTATCAAAATTTTATTGTTTTCATATTTTTGTTCAGTTTGGGGTCATAGAACGTTTATGATGACTTGAAACAGCTGTAAGAAAAATGCCTTCCCTTTCTTGCTTCAGTATAGCAAGAACAAAGAGATAAATGTCATTATTAACTATGATATTATTAGCTCCGATAAGGATGGCAAGGATGATAGATGCCATTCTTTCTTTTCAAAATTCAGTAGGAAGAATTTGAGAGGATCTTTTAAAAAAAGTCCTTCAACTATAGATTATCTAGAGTGCTAGAGTCTAGAATCTGCTTTCATGTAGCTAATATTAATGTTTACTCAAGTGTGCAAGCAATTCTGTTAAATGAAAGTCATAATTTTTATTATGTATATATGTACACGTATCTAAATATGCACATATACATGCACACTCTTCCTATATAAGCTTTTTAAATATGGATATATTGAAGAGTTTCAGGAAACTTCAGCCTTCTTATTAGGTTTTTCATCTCAAAAAGTCTGGCAATTTTTATATTTCTGAGCAATGTCACATGTTCTTTCTGATTCCCTGCTTTGGGAGGAGAGTAGCCTGCCTAGCCAAACACATTTCTAAATTACTTTTCCAGTGTTTCTTACGCATTTTTGTTTCAAAATTCTATCTTATAATCTATGATGTCATAGGCTATGATTCTATATGCTAAGGGACTGTATAAAATATGGTCCTACAGAATGAACTTGTGATTTAAGAGTTTAGAGTCTCTTAGTGGTGTTAATTGATAGCAGAAATAAGGCATGTAAAGAAAGATGGCACAAGTCAAAATTATGGTAAAAATATTTACATGAATAGCAAGCTTCATTTTCAAGTGCAGTGATTTGCAGGTAGGAATGCTCTAATACATTTTAAATGTCATTACATTTAAAGATGGAAAAACACAAAGTGTGTTTTCAGAAGGGTGTGAATAGCAAATGTTTCAACTCTGTAAGCCTTTTAAATTGCCTTGAATTATTGAAGAATCCAATGCACTAAAACTAAGACAATATAAACCTAATGATATCTTACATTCTGTAAATTTGTTTTGTAGCAACATAACATTTTAATGGAAAAAATCTTGATTGTAAGAAGTCTAACTCCATCCTTTCAGTTATACATAAACAACCCACTCTAAATATTTAGCAGTCATGTTAATATATAAACACACTATCAGATTGTCTGTATCATCTTTGAAAGGATTCATATGCAAACTAAATAAATCATCTTTTATTACTGTTACTATGATCCTTTTTCTTTCCTGTTATATTTTCTGTGGAATGCTATAGGGGTAAAGGCATATCTGTGCATTCCTTGTTTCTGTCACTGGATCACAGCACTGTCTGGCCCCACTTCTCTTAAAACCAATGAAGCAAAACCCATTTTGCCCAATGTAAAGATGCAACCTCTGCATGCAACATATTTGAAACAGAGAAGAAACAAGTTGATAAAGGATAACTTGAGCATGTAAAGTACAAAGTACATTGAAACTCTCTCTCAAAAAAAACCCCCCAAAATTATGAAAGAGTAAAAATCATAGTGGTTTTTAACTACTTTTTTTTTCTTTTTCTTTCCTTTTTTTTTTAACTTTCAATATTTACTGAAATTAGACTTTCAGTCTTTTCTCAATGATGGCAAGGAAGAGAATTTTTTCTTTGAAATGGAAGATGTTATTCACATATATTCAAAAAGAGCAAAGGATAAAGGATCAAATATTGCAAGGCTTGAAATTAAGTTGTCAGACTGGGCAATGCTTAATGAGAGAAAAGTAATTTCATAATTCCCTCTCACAAAGTAGGTTCATTTCCCATCTGGTAAAACCTCGGATTCAAAAAGATCTGTATAAAAGAAGTGAAAGAATTCCAAAAGATCTTTGAAAGCTATTTACAAAAAGAGAAATAATACTGTTTTATTCCAAACATCATGGTTTCAACAGTGCAGAGAACATTCTCGCACAATCCTAGGCTTCAGGAAAAAGTAAAAAGTACAGATCAGCCAAAAATCTTGTATGAACTAAATGATCCCAAGAGAAAATGTTAGAATTTGGTAGAATTAGGTTAGAATTCGGTTATTCTGATGTTCTGGCCAGTTCATGTACTAGGAGCAGAACTTGGGGTTGATGGACCCGTGAGAATGTCCTAAGGCTCTGCAAAGTCTTTGACTTCAGGGTTTGTTTCTAAGACGCAGGGATTACAGTGAAATCCAGAAAACTGGGTTTCAGGGAGATCATAGGGTTTTTTTTTCTTTTATATTTAAGTACTATAAGATTCCTTCTTGAGCACTGTCCAAAGGCTTTCTTATTCTGAGTCACAAGTATACTCAAAATTTTTCATACTGAACGTCTTTACATGAAGGTGACTTCTCACAGTTGAAATGTGGCATTAAACTTCACTATTGTCTTACCACATTGTTCTGAGAGTCATTTCCAGGAGGAGGCATTATTAGAATTTCTTGCAGATCCAGAATTTAGAGGAAATCTGTGGTCTTACAATCTTTTACTGGGGAATAAAAGACACTTTTCTGTAGCAGTCTCTAACACCAGACAAAAATGTCACCTTTTAATCCTATTCTGTATCTAAGTCCATAAAGACAAAAAAAAAAGCAGGATATTGATAAAAGCATTTAAATGAAACATATCCACTCTAAAAACAACAATACTCCTTTAATTTTTTTTTAGAATTAGAACACTACAGGAGACTTTCTGAATAGAGAAATGCTAAGTGCATTTCGATGGGTTAGTTAGGAATTCAGTTTGTTCAATTTTATCACTTGCAAAATGTTGCTAGGCATCAAATTGCCCAGGGAGCAGGGTACTGGATGACAGTGCTTTATCCACACCTCACATCATTGGCTCTCATTTCTTGCTCCCTTGCCACAGTACTGGCACCACGCACATTTCCAGTACAATGTTACAGTTGGTTTTCAGGTGCCAGGGAAGCTGCCCAGTTGTCCTGGGGTTGCAATTGGGCTGTTATTATTTGCAAGAGCGGTTGTCCACTTTGGAGCCTTGTGTGACTAAAGTTTTGATTACTTTCCAATGCAAATATATAAAATAGTATGACTCCAGTGTCAGGAGAAATAATCATTAGGCCTACAAAGCAGAATGGCAAAGACTTTGCATGCTGGGCTTCAATGTCTAAATAAGTGGTTTAGATCATTCATTCCTTTCATATTAACTCGTCAACTCACTGCCTTTGGTAATCCTAACATGGATGTTCTGATCCTACCACTGCACGTAGCTCTGGAGCTATTAAAATAGTCAAGGTTTGACTTTGAGCACATCTGTCATCAGCAGTATCTGCAGAGAACAGCTTTTATGCTGTTTTATACTACTAGAGATTTGTGGGGTTGATATTTTTAAGTAAAAATGACAATCCTGTAAAGAAGATATTAGAATTATGGATGAATTAAGAATAGAATGAGGAAAATAATTAATACAAACATAATGTGCAAGTTGGAATGGAATACTGGTGATCTCTAGTTTCTGAGATATTTCTTTTGGTAAAATGAAAAACAAGACCAGGAATTAAAGTATATGTTACGCATAATTTACTTCATAATGAAGTGGATGGCATATTATCTATAGAATATAAGCATCTATGGTTTATGGAATAAAAATTAGCCATTGGAAAAATAGAAATTCATATGTGCAAGTTTTTAAAGAGATCACAAAGATATGCCATGTCATTATCTGCTTGTAAGAATGGCCACAACAAAACACTTCAAGAAGTGCAGATTTTTATCCTTCACAAAAAGCTAAAATACTTGTACTGTTTATTCAAAGCTATAGGTGGGATACCTGATGGCAGGTGGAATACTTGCTCATATCACCAATAACTCAAACACTTGTATTGAAAGGTGTGCTGCTAAAGCAAATTCTTACATCTGCAAAGATTTTCACTGAAATAATCAGATTCTAATAGTAGCATAGGTATTAACTTATGGCAAATCTTTTGTAAGACCAAGATCATGGATGACTTTCTACAAAAGGAGGAAATGGCAGCAGAGGAAATTTGGGGTGGAAACTGTGGCTACCTGTAAGTATTTCAATCTGTGTGATATAAGATTATATGTAATAACCAATGATAAAATTGTATGTTCATGCCTTCAGAGAGTTATTAGTATAATGGACAGTGCCGTGTTTTTAAATAATTCCAGAATAAATGTTACCTTTCATCTAGCGGAGAGCTTTATTCAGATGCTTTCTCAAGTCTAAAATCTTTCACTTTAAGATGAAAGTAAAGCGTAAAAGAGAATAAAACATTAACAAATGTTCTCCAAAAATTATAGTGTCAAAAATATTTAAAGTCATTGTCAGGAAATGTGGCCAAAAAAATGGATAATTTATGATGTGACTGTAAAATATGCACATATGTAATTACAGACAGGTCAGTGTATCTGGTGGGTGAATGTGGTCGTACCAGATGCAAGTTTTTCCTGCATGGTGCCAGGCAGCCTAGGAGCCCCCCGACTGTGCAAGAAGGGGCTTGGTCCTGGTGAGCTTGGAGGGCAGCACGTAGTTGTGTCTATGAGTCTATTGAAACCATGCCTTAATATAGTTCACTACTGTAAGTGAACTGGTTAATCCAAAATAAAGGACATTTTTTTAGCAATTGTTGTCTATGCCACACCTGGAATTCCTTATAAGTGTGAAGTTGAATATGCCTGAAGCTAAACATGTTTGTCTCCATTTAGAGTTTTTTTCTTTTTTTTTTTAACAGAAGAGAAAACATCAGAAATTGTTAAACAAGAATAAGCAGTATTCAATAATCAGCACCTAAGAGTATACCTGATGCATATTTTTTTGTTAATTTAAAAACAAAGTATTTGTCCAGAATATTAGAGATCTAGGTTCAGTTCATTTTTATGTTTAAGATTTACATTCACAGAAGAAAGCCTGTGCTGTAAAATATTCCAGAATGACCTCCTTTCATAGAAATAATAAAATAAATAGAATTAATGATTCAGTTGAAATATAAATAAATGCTCTGACTGTAATGGAATGCTGTCAATAAAAGATGATATGACTTTGCGGTTGGAGCAAAAGCTCGGATATTAAGACTCACTGTTTCTTTGCACCTTATTGAACAGAATTCAGAATTACCATATGTGAAACTTGGGTAACATCAACATTCGTCATTCCAAAATTTCAAATCCAACATGATACGATATTTGCCTGTCGAATTTTCTCAGAATTGCATTTCTAAGGATATGGTTTAATGGTGATTACTCCAAGTTATTAAATTCTCTCTACAATTAATTGCAGCTATTATAACATTCAATAAAAAAAGAGTTTACAATAAAAAGATTCATATTTAAGTATTTCTGAATGCATATATTTTCAGATAGGTCAAAACTAGTCAAAATAGCTTTGTAAAAAATTCTATTTTCCTTTCTAAGACTGCAGCTAAAGTTAAATAATTTGAGATTTCTTAATAGGATAGTATGTTATCATACTTAACACTAGTATTTCTTTATGTGTTTATGATGGACAAAGAACTCATGCCAGCCTTTCATTTTTCTCTGTTACTAGCACAGTAATCCATATAAGTCTGTATACTTTAATATTGCATTTATGGTTGGATTACAACCTCGAGGACTTTTTCTGTGCTTGATAATGGTACAATCTAACGCAAAGTAGCATTAGGGGAAGATAATTTTACTAGTTCTTTTAATAAAGAACCTGTTTAACTTTTTTAGATTTTGTTAGTCATCTATACTTCAAGTAAACTAAACTGACCCTGTTCTCACCACTAGTGTTGGGGGAAACTTTGATTAATCTGAATAATGGCTGTTTGGTTCTTTTCTCTTTGCAGTATTTGCAAAACTCTACAAAGCAGTATTTGCCAAAGGTACCAACTGAGAATAAATCTGCAAAGAATTGGAATGACCAATTAGAAAAAATAGTCATAGTCTTAAACCACAGTCTGTGCTGTTTAACAATTTTGAGCTTACCTATGCACACTAGATCCATAAAACCATACATTCCATAGCAGATTTGAAAAAGGATGTCCTTTCTTTGCCATACTGCATAAGGGCTGAAGGCTGACCATAGAAGCCAAGTCACACTTGCTACTAAGAACAGAGATCCTAGGATTACAGCAACCATCTGCACTTTCTCAACCAGTGTTATAGTAATGCTTTGCCACTAAAAGAGAAACAAAGTTGTATAAGATCAATATGTTATTTTCTGTGATTGTACATTCAAGCCCACGTTTTTCCTGAAATGAATAATTATTTTAATATTTGTACATATCTTCACAGATCTTTATTAGTATCTTGATACTGAAATTTTACACTTTTTTTTTAATATTTCACTTTTAGTTAAAGTGAAACTTATAGTCCCCAACCCCACAGGTATTACTGTCATCTCCATCTAGCTGTAGACTTCAGAAGAGCTATCCTTATTTTTATTTTTGCTTTCATTGCAAAGTCAAAAACATATTTAGTCTCAAAAATGGAACTCTTTTCATGCCTGTATGATAATGGACTGAATAAAAACAATGTGGGGAAGCCAATCTTAAGTAACTTTTCTGTCAGTATGAAAAGTTGAAAATGGCACTTTCTTTCCCATCTCAACCCCTCCAAATCTGAAGCCACTTTCCCACTTTCCAGCTGCTCATCAGAGAAGCTCCAGGCTACCTCCAGGCATACCAAGAGAGCTGCATGTCTCTGCATAAATCAGCATAATCATCAGTCAATGCACAGACACTTGCGTCTTTGTATGGAAGAAACCTGGAGACTCTGGAGGAGCCCTGAACATAGGAAACACACACGTTTCATTTCAGTGCATCTTAATTCTGACTGCTTCTCTGGGGAAGGCTTTATACTTTGTATGTGAGTGACTCAGATTTGTGATGTGACAAGATGTAATTTTAAAAGAATACACTTACTGAATTCTATCAATACAAGGATAGAAATAAAATTTCATTATAACAAAGAGTCACAAAAGCAAATGAAAGAGTCACAGCATAAGGAAAAAAGTGTTTTGGATTACACCTATCGTGTATACTCTTTTCTAACTAATTCACTCCCTGAATTAGCTTGGTTGACACTCCATTCTAAGTTCATGACCTGCTCCAACACTAGTATGGTGTATAATTTTTAGACTGATATCTTTCTTGTTCCTAATTTTGAAAGACTCTCCCTTCTCAGGATTGCTATGAGGAAGAGGAGGGGAAAAAGGAACTAAGAGTTCTATTACCTCTTCCCCACCTGGAAATATTTTTCCTTGCTACTATTCCCTTAGAAAGCTTTATCTTTTTTTTTTCTTTCTTTTTTTTTCCCAGTAGTTGAGCATGCAGTACTGTGTGATCATACATGACAGAATAATTCCTGTTGCAAAGGTCTGCAGGTGGTCTCTAGCCAACTTCCTGCTCAAAGTAGGATCAGCCATGATGTCAGACCAGGTTGTCCAGGTCTTTATTCAGTGAGGTCTTGAAAACTTCCAAGAGTGGAGACTGCCCCACCTCTCTGGGCAAACTCCTTCCAACTTTCTCTATATTCTAGAGCGATAATATGTTCAAGAGCAAAATTATTTCTCAGCAGAAACAACATAGTGTTGGCAGAAAACTGTCAAAAATGCTCCATAACCAAAAATGGTTATGTCCCTTTTCCTGTCTTCCTTCATTATCAATGTGAGGCAGACCCTTAATAAATTTGTTCAGTATGCCTGAAGTCAAAGTACATTTACATGAAATGAAGTTTAGTTTTATGCATTAACTGTCACAAAATATTAAACTGTCAAATTCATGGAAGAGGCTGGCAATAAACTTAAAAAGCTATTATATGCCTGAAATAAACAGTAAATCTTTCACAGTGAAAAGCAGTTTTGAAGGAAATCTTTTGCAGCAATGTTGAAGTTCCTATTTGATATTATCAAATTATTAGGAATACCTTTTTTTTTTTTAATTTACATTATTCATAAATACTCTTCAAAGATATGGCTAAACTACAGAAGGAAAAGTAGCCCAAATATCTGGGATAAGTAATGTAGCATTGCTGAATAATGAATGGACATGCAGTCCAAACACAAAGACCACCCTTTATTCTGGAATTGCCTGACATGCTAATTTCTATTCCTATCTCCCACTTTCAAGAAGTATCAACCACTCCTATGATCCTTCTCTATGAAAAGCTTCAGTTCTGTCTCATGAGATATCTTATACTGGCTTTCCCCCAATTTTTTTCTTCCTAGAAAGAAAAGTCTGAAGAAACATCGACAAGACCTTCACTTTTTCATAGCATCTTCTTGAGAATGTGTCCTAGTTGCTTTGCTATTCTCGTGATCAGGTGAATTAAGTACCCATATAGAATACATGTAACAGAGTCCCTCAAACTCAGCAAGCTCACTCAGTCCAATGAAAGTCGAAAGCCTCTGCAGAGAGCGATTCCTACCTCCTTTGATTTTAAAGGCCTTAGAACAGATAAAAGAGGGCAAAGAACTCCAAAGGGGCGGGAAAGGGCAAGGGGGGTCACTAGACAATGAGAGGAACTATGTGGGGCTGTATCCTCTGCTAAAAATCCATTTCACAATGAGTCTTGTGAAGAGGAATCTGAAATGTGGTCCTACCACCTTTTTTTAATCCAAACTCTTATGCAAGGAGCATAAACGGAGAAAAATATTTAGGAACAAAAGATTTTTTTTAAAGAGCAAATTCTATTTATAGTATGCAAATCTATTTAAGCTTCATTATTTGATTTGTTCTGACCATTCTCCTCATTCCATGCCCCATTATATGTTGTTACAATCACTTCATCTTTAAATGACAAATTAAATGCTTACCATAATGAAGTCACAACAATATTGTCCAAAAAGTATTATTATAATTAATGTTGAGTAAATGCATTAATAATTTTACAGACTGAACTGAATAGTCTCATTACTACTATGTCATATTCATTTAAATCTCTTTTTTTCCATAATACATTTCCCATTTTCAACATGCTACAAAACTCTTAACTTACTCGTAATTTGAAATTATAACTTCCAAATTGATGTTGTCATTTGCTAGCTATACATTCTTTAATCAGTAACAAGTCTCTTAGCTAAGTAGTTTGCCAGTTTAGAAAAGGTCTATATAGCTTTTGCTTATTTCCTACATTTTCCCTTTTACTGTCAGTCCATTATGTTTGGTTCTTTTTATCTTCTATTTATTATTGGTCTGCCTTCCATGAAACAGGTGGGAATCTGGTACATTAATGGCAAGCTGTAGTTCTGTTGATGCCTCCAGAACCATTGCTCCTCTTTTGTTCTAAGTACTCCACCAAGAGGAAGTTTTAATTTTTTTAAAGTTGACACTTCCAGAAAGTAAAAAAAAAAAACATATTGTTTTGAAGGACTACTTGCTAGAGAGTAAGTTAATACAGTTATATCTATGTATAATGTAAAGACAAATGTAGTATTCAAGATGTGTCATATTGGAGATAAATCCGTATTAACTTAGTGTTTTTTTTTTTTTTAATGATGCCTTCTGAATGCCCATTGATTACTGTAAAATGCATGGCAGAAAAAATATTTTAAAAGCATTGATTGAAACTGAAGCAGTGCGCAGAATACATTATATGAAAAAAGACTGCAATAGAACTATAGGGTTTTGTACATTCTTAGTACAGAACATATGAATGGTCCTTATGGCTCCTCAATTAGATTGGACGGTAGCCTTCCTACATATGGCAGCACCAGCTCATGAAGGCAAGCGACAGATAAAGAAATAGGAGGTGTGCATGGGTTGTCTCGCATTTGCGAGTGGAAACATTATCTTTCACCATATGATGTGTTTATCACTTATTTAATTTGCGACACACTTATTTAATCACTCATTTAATTTGTGCTGGGTTTTTCAAGCATGTCATCATAAAAATGGGTCACATTTACATTCTGTTTAAATAAGTAGAGTAATCCTGAGTTTAATGAAACTCAGGTTCTCTGTCCAGAACAAATAAGGAATAATTGAAAAAAAAACAACAAATGATCATTTTAAAGCATAATCAGATGAGCAACAGCATGCAGGTACAGAGTGTGTCCATGATTCAGTTGGGTCTTATATTAAGTGAAATTTGGAGCTGCATTATTCAAACTCTCCTGGTCCAAGGCATTCTTTTTCCCTTCTAACTGAAGTCTCTGAAGATACCAATGCTCTCTGATGAGTTCTGATGAAGCAGTTTTAAATCATTGTCCCCTACTGGAAGCTGTCCCCATAGCAAACATAGCAAAAGGGAATATGTCCATGCCTCAACTGCCCAGTTGGTAAGCAACTAAAATAGCTTAGTCAAAAAACGTATCCTCTCAGGAACACAGCTTATTATGGGCATTGCCGAAAGAAGACTCCTGCTCCCTCTAGTCATTCTGGAATGCATACTTATGTAAAATAAAATAAATAAATAAAATGAAAATAATAGTTGGCAGGGGACTAACCTGATGGTGACCTATTATAACATAATATGATCAACCTGAAGATATATCAAGCACATGACTTTAAGAAGATTTTGTTATATTTTCTGATTGCTTTGATTGCTAGAATTAAATCGCTCTGACAGGAAAAATAGTTTGTTAACTCTGTCATTTATGCATAATTGGATTTGCAATCTGCTTATGTATGAATAAAACTCTTACCAAAAAAAGTGATTTGCCTCAAACACATATGCTTATTTTTACCTTATCTTGTTAATAGTCTAAATGACCAGATAAATATTTTTTCTAATGTATTTTACAAGAGGCACACATGAACATCTCACATGCTTCATTTAGTGTGCAGAAATCACACATACAGAATGTACTTTACTGATCAACCTGGAAACCATTGGGTAATAAATGTGTATTTTGGAATACACAGATAAACATTTTAATTATAGGATTCTATTTTTATGTCTTAATAGAATCAGTGACACTTCTAATGCTTACCCGTCTTGATAAATTATAAAGTGCCTATAGTCATAGTATACATCATCTTTTCATTCTGTGTGTCAAACAGATCATGAATAACAACAGTTTGGCTTGTTGGCTTGCTTTACTTCTCAGACTGCTTAGAACACATTAACACTGTTTACTTGGGACAACTAAAACTGTAGGTTTACTGTGGACGTATAGTCCATCTGTGCAGCATATGTGCAGTGAGTTGCTTGTTCCTGGAAATGTTGGTTTATTGCATGTACATAATTAGGCAGAACTCACACATTCACAGTGGGCACATCTTGGATTTCGGAGTGCTCCAAAGCTTGGAAGTCCTGAATAAATGTACAAATATTTTAAATTCTACTATAGCTGGGGAGAGTGTGAACATCTGGAGAAACCTGGTATATGGCAGTCCTGCTTTTTTTTCAGTTAGGGTGATATAAAAAGCTGTAAAGTTGGTAGAAAAAGCCATAGAGGAGCACCTCTGTTGTACTACCTCATCCAGCATATAATTGCCAAGAAAGGACATTGTGAGACTGCTGATGAACTAAGCTCTGGACCAGCTCCTGAATTTCTCTGATGTTGAACATAAGGTGGCAGAGTTCTGAAGTAAGACCAAATGAAATGTTGAGCTCCAAAAAAGAGGAAATGTGTCTACTCCAGCTCATTCATTCCCAAAGTTCAGCTTAAGCAAAGCAGAGAACCAACTGGAACTGCCAAGATTCTGTTCTTTCCCAGGATGAGTCTTCTTTTTCAGTTTTTAGTGATCAATCTGGCCAAGAATTTAGTAAATGCTGCCTGTGTATGGGCTCTTCAGCTTCATGCTAGCTCTGGTGATGGAGTCATCTTTTTGCACAGTCAAATAAAGAGGTAGGCTTGAGTGGCTGCACTGAGCACATGCAGGGGACAAATATTCCTTATTTATCAATGGGAACATCAATGAATTAGAGGACATAGAAGCAGCATTTGGGGAAGGTAGAACTGCACAATATAAGCAAGCAATGGCAAATTTAAGTTTAGGGTGTTCAAGGACCTGAGTAAAATGGTTCATGTCTGGAGCATAAGAGCAAAGTAGAAGAGAAAGATCTAGTGGCAGGACTGAAAACACAATGGATAAAGAAGGAATTTGGCACATGGACAAAGAGAAACCAAATGGTGTCCCGATCAGCTAAATTTATACTATTTCTTTCAAAGGTTTTGCCATACCTTCCACTATCATTCGCAAAACCTATTTAAAGCTACATTTCTGATACCTTTATTTTACTTTGATATTTTAAAAATATATTTTGTGTCACCATTTTGGACAGTAGTATTTCATGATATGAAGCTGTGTAAAGACACAATCCTACAAAAAGTTCAGTTTTATTGCTATACCTGAATCAGACTAAATGGAATATAGTTTTAAAAACCATACTGGCCAAAAGAGCATGATAAAGGTGTAAGTAGACGCTTGAGTCTCTCAGTGTTGGTGCATTGGCAGCCATTGCAGTCATAAGCAATAAATTCAGTACTTGGCAGAGAAAACAAAATCTATGTCATACACTCAGTGGAGAACATAAAGATCTGTGAAAATTGTCATCTCACAGTTGGAGAACTGCTATTTTTAAAAGGATAGAAAACCACTCTTTTAGAACCAATTAAGAAATGTAGATTATTATACCTAATTAAGTGTTCTTTATATAGAGTGCCAAGTTTGTCTTAAGCACTCAAAGGTCCTAGACACAGTAGCTTCAAGTGCCAAGGATTCCACAGGCTCTGAACTTCTTAAGGTTGTGCCTTAAGAATATATCTTTAGATAGCTTGCTGAGGACTTAATTTGAAATCCTGGTATACATCAGTTCCTGAATTTTCATCTCTAAAATTTGTCTTTTCAACTTCATTTTTTTTATTAAGGAGTTTTAAATGAAGTTGCATAAGCTTTCAGTCACCGATACAATCAGCATTAGCTTTGTATTCATTACATTGAGAAAAGCCTTTATGCATTTGTCAAGAAGAATAAAACGATTAAACACCTTAGATTGCAAATCCAAAAGGACACCACTATGTATTTGAAATATCAGGACAACACTAAGTGTAGGTTAATTCTTGCAGTTCACTTATGTTATTATTCAGTTGGTTACAGTCTCTTTAAGAAGATGACTTCCACTTCTGTAAGAAGATGATCTTTTAAAATTGTACTCTTTGTTGCACATTCACTCTTAACCAGTAAATTTTACTCTTTTGTCTTTTTCTTTAATGATGTTAGAATTGCTATGTGAGAACATAAGAAAAGTTGTGATAAAAACTGCATTAACTTACAGAATTTTTTTGGATACATTTTGAATAACTTGGAGTAAGATTCTAGTTATTCTTGGTTACTGGCCAAAAAAAAGAGAAAAGCATGAGGCAAGACTTGAGAAGAAGTATGATCATTTTTACTCTCTTTGAGACAGAAGGTGGATATTCAGTATACAGAAAGTACTCCTTGATGCATTTAGTTTCTGTAAACACCTGCTGATTCTCACTACTAAAGAAAGAACTGTAATTGTATCCACCCTCAAAAGAAAAGCTGACCTTTCAAACAAGTATTCCTAGATCAGTCATTGTCCTTCAATAATTAATATGATATTCTCAACACCTAAAAGCATCTGTAACAAAAACATGAAACCTGTTAAATGTCCTGTTCATACCAACTACTATGTTTTTCTAATTCATAATTTCCACTGTTGATTAAGAATTGGCTATCAATCGATCAGCATTAAATTCTGCCCAAATGACATAATGAAACATCTAAAAGTCAGCCTATGATAGAGATGCACCCAAGCAAAAGATGTAATATGAAAGTGCTCTGTTCTCCGTTCAGCTTTTAACTTCTATGAGACTACCCAATTTAGTTACAAATACGCGTTTTTGTGAACATTCCTTGGGCATGTGTGTATCTCTTGAAAGTCTATCTATCTAAAACTATCATTGTATTCAAATAAATATGAAATACTCCTATTTCAAAGTAGGAATTTTCCTTCTCTCTTGCTGCCTTAGTGGAAATAATGAATTTCATTACAACTTAGCTGTACTCTTGATAGCATTACCTGACAGTTAAATATGAATAAATAGAGGAAATGGAAGTGCCCACTATGTTTGTTGCATTCTCTGTAATCTAAAGATGATCTGTAATATAAACCGAAACCTCATTCCTGCATAGACTGTCATGGCATGGAGAGGTCCCAATTCTGACAAAACATCGAGGAAAATCTATTTAATGTGATTACTCACAGGAAGTAGAAGTCTTAGCAAGATTATGAGAGAGCTCTGTGAAATAAGTATTAACAACTGCCATGACTATCAAGTCATTTACGAGGATTAAACATGTTTTGCTTACGCAACACTTTGGACACAAAAAAACAATATCGAAAGAAGTTCTGGAGATTATTTCCATCTCTTATGGAAGGGAGGGATCTATTTGTAAATTTTCCCGAAACTGTTGAATATTTCTAACTGGTAAAAAATGCCGAGATTAAAACTCAAAAATAAGATATTATTTCACTCACCAAAGATGTGAAAAAAAAGCTCAGCACAGAGGGATCAAACAGGTCTCTTCCAAAAAAATATCCTGATCACCAGTCAGTTTACACAGGAATTATCTCTGCTTCATCCTTTTTGTTGATGTCTTGTCTAGCTTGTTTTCACTTAAGTATTTAAGTATTCATTCCAGTTCAGTTACTGAAATTCATATTTCATTTGTTAGTTGCACTTTCCGAAGATATTGGTTGCTTGTTCTTTCTCTGACACTTGAAATAATCAATTTTTTTTCCAAACACACAAGAGAAAAGATAAAGGGTGACCAGTGTATTAATTTGTGAGAAACCTTGATTCAAATCCACTGTTTACCTAAATTAAAGCAAGGTTTTAAACTTCCACCTCTCAAGACACTCTTTTAATGACTGATTTACAAAGCATTTAGGATAGAGTATGGTAGAATGCCTTCAGTGTCCTTTATTGGAACACTTCCAATACACAGACAACATACACACGTTCACTGAAGCAAAGAGAAAGCAAATGAAATTGATTTTTTTTCTTCACATCACCTCCACAGGGATGATTAAGGGGATGATACTAGCACTGTGCAAAGCGTCATGGCCTATTTCTAATTCTGACCTGTTTCAACGGTCTCTGGAAAAGAACCATGTCAATGATGTGATGGTGGAAGAAGTGTGGAAGATACGCCATATAATTGGAATTTTAGAGTTCAGAGTCTCCAGTATACCAAAAGAAGACTGAAAGAGAAGTTTTCTACACCATTTAAGTACTTTAAAAAAAGAAAAAATGCCAAGTACTAATGCACTTTCCAAAACATGCACCATACAAAATGAGGGCAGGATGATGGAGCCAAATAACCTAGACATAGAAACAAAATAGACTGGCTAAGCACAGCTAGGAAGTTGTAGAATATCAACCACCAATACTATGCACCCCACAAATAATCAGTTATGGCAGTCCTGGACCCCTCATTAGGCAAAAACTTGCTCCAAAAATCAGTTATAAAGCACTGAAGATATGCAATAATTCTTCTCTTGAAAAATAAGTCCTAATTATAAAAGATGAAAGAAAAATTTGCCTACTAGAAGAATTGTTATATATACTACATATAATAATTATAACTTTGTGTTAAAAGGCATAATGAAATTGTAATTATAAATATTAACAGTCATGCTTGTAACATGTATGCTTGTTACAATTGTCAGTGGCATTTCTAAATTAGTTTATTAACTATATATAAGTTTATATATAAGTTTATTAACTATTGGAATTTTTTAAGCAGTAAAAATTTTAAAATTGATTCTTTAAATAAGTTCTTTTGAAGGTACATCCTTGCAGATACTGTTACACAATCACAAGCACAAGCTCGTATGAGCTGTTTGAATTACTCATTTTTTTTTATTACAGTCACCCACTCCATGAAACTCCATTTCTAAGCTCTAAAACTATGCAAGATGCTGGGTTTAATTAAACAGAACAGCAAATTAGATCTAAGTATTATCATGTATATTGGTGCTGTATACACTATACCAGGAACACACTGTATCTGTCTGCATATATCTTGAATGTGTCTGAAATAGTTTGGAGAAATTGCATTAAGTTGCATAATATAAGCCATGTTTTCTGAACACTCACAATACCTAACAAAATACCTAGCTTTCTAATTTGTTTTATTGTGTGTGAATATTTCCAGCATTGTAAGAAGCAAGTTATAATATCAAAAACTGTACTAAATATTCATATTGTTGTTTTTGGAAAACCTTAACGATGCTTATAGGACTCATGCCTAACCCAAACACCATCTCCTCTGGTATCCATAGAAATAAAAACACCCTCAGTTTCTTTCAATTCTGGAAACACCCAAGAGAGAGAAGGGTAAGCACAGAATGTACATACACACATTTATAAGAACTACATACTGTCCTGCAAATTGGTTTTCTTTTTCAAGTATATATGCAAAAACATATTCATACTTTGGTTGTCCTCCTCTGGAATAGATACAAGTAGACAACCAGATCTTCCAAGGGCCCTAGTTCTGCTCTTGAAAATAATGAAAAAGGTTTTAGACATCTAGTTGGTGTAGAACCTATTTCTTTTATCCATATGTTTGCCCAGTCAGACCTGGATGACTGTTAGGAACTTACCCAGCCCCCAGCTCTGTAATAGAGAGTATTGACTATTGAGCAATAAGGTCATTATAGCTGAGTGCAGATACATGTATTGCAATTAATAGTGATGATAAAATACATTTCCCAAGGTGCTGATGGATGGGACAAATGTATTGGAAAATACTACTTCCTGATAATCAGAGATGATGGTATTGTAGAACATATATTGTGCACACCCAAATTTTCAGGAGCCACATTTGCTGCTTGGTGTACGGAATGTGCAAGGATATGTGTTGCTTTGCCTTCCCTGTTGTCATGGGACTTAGCTGAAGAAACAAAGTGTTAGACAGCAATCCCAGAGAGGACAAGTCTTACCAGAAAATGATTAAGAAAGGCTCAAGAAACAACAACAACAAAAAAATGTAGCGGCTATCTCGGAGCAGAAAGTATTCAGGAATTTCTGAAGTGGCAGAATTTTTTAGCAGCAGCTAAAACCGTACATGCCGATTGCCACAGAAAGAACGAATAGCAGGATCATAGCCTTCCATCACATTCAGAAATTTTCAGAAAGTGCTCTCATTATTTATGAAAATAAACATTTGATAGAAGCAAATCACAGAATCACAGAATGCCTAAGGTTGGAAGGGACCTCTAGAGGTCATCTAGTCCAACCCCCCTGCACACGCA